>CAAKHD010009012.1:103113-139797 GCA_901007705.1 Fistularia tabacaria | reverse complement strand
CTGGGAGGCGCGGGGGGGGGGGGGGGGGGGTGGGGAGCGATGGGGTGGGGGGGAGCAGAGCCTACAGAAGAGGTGTGGGTGGGTGAAGAGGTGGGGAAATGGGGTCCAGATGCACAGGCAGAGCTCACCAGGGTCGTGTCAAAGCTATCGAAGAAGCGGTTTTGCTCTGCAGCAAATTCTGGGCCACATTTGATGCAGAAATTGACGCTAATACTGTAATACCTACAGTATTTGTGACAGAACATGGTCATTCATTATTCATATTCTATTAAAAGAGTTTTTTGCCACTTTCTGCCTTAAGAGGAGTTTTACTGGCCTTATTGTTACTGCTCTCACGAAAGAGTCAGAGAGGCACAAAGGCTTGAAGACAGACCCCAGTCAGACTTCAGCACCTAGATACTTCCCAGTGTTTGCAGATGTGCAGGGAGGAGCAGAAACACTGACATACATCCTTGGTATAATAATGATTTAATTTTAATTACAAGCTTAGAATGTCATAGAGTCTGTTCTTACCTCCCGATCTAATCAGTAAAAAATAAATTTTATACTCAAGCTTTCACACAGTTACTGCTTCCGACTTACGTTAACACACCCGGGTGAATCAGTTTGATCATCCAAGAGGGAGAGTTCTGTGCAGAGAGCCTGATTATTCTGAGAGGGAAGCTGTTTGATCATAGATGATAGAAGCTTGTGTTGATATTCTCCCTTTGTCTGACTTTCATTTTATTTCATTTTTTGTCTTCAGTACTCATTTTTAGTGTACAGATTACAGTCACACTGTTTGTGTCACCCCACATATCCAACTGAAACATGCAAAAAATGGGTATACTTTTCTGTACATATGTTTGATTGCTAAATTATTGATATATAATTAACACATAATTTTTCTGATGTTTGTCTGTGCTTCTAGATAGAGAGACTAATGTCTCATCCACATCAGAATTAAAATCCAAACATTCTACAAGCCTGTTAGGTAAGGGAAGTTTTTCTCATCTGTAGTTGACCTTGATTTATTCAGGTTTCCGCACATGCCTCAACTTTTACAGATCTGATTTTGTAAACTGAACATCACTCCTGTTTGGCAACTTTAGATAATTATGACAAGGTTAGAAATTGACTCCTACTGAAGGACAGAGGTGACCGAAGACCAGTTGTTTGATTTTCCATTAGTCTGAATCCTATTTAATAGCATTATTTCCAAACATAGCAATATATGGTCATATCATACAAATCAAGACATTTAGAAGTGAAATATGACTTTGTTATCAAATCAGAACAACCATTAAATTTTGGGAGTAAAACTTTCATTCACACGATTGTTCCTGAGGGATATATTCTTGTCTGAAAGCAATGTTGATCACACCCCCAAGTCTATTTTAAACATGAGTAAACAAGGAAGACTCACACCATTCGCCAGGCTGCCACAACAAGCTTTAACAACTTTACAACCCTCCACATCTTTTTATTACTTTTTTGTGAATGCAAGAACCAGCATTCAACCCCCAAATCCAGCTTTGGCATTTAAAAGGTATTTTCCAATAAAGTTTTTGAAAAGATGAGCTTGGGCCAGCTGTTCAAGAAGATATGAGCAAATCAAGTCAGGGAGATAAGTTCAACTGTAAACATAAGTATTAAATAAAAACTGATGATTGTGTCTTGACAGTGTTTCTTAAGGACACTGAAAGAAAAAAATAATTGAGCTGCTAAAGGTAGAAACTTTTAAGAATATGTGAACGAAAGACATATGAGTTAATATGAATGTAAATTTTATCAGTATTTATGTTCGCTGCCATAGGTCAGTTTAGATTCCTTAACTAGTTTTCAAGGTGAAAGAACCTTAAAACTTGGTTCTCAAGATCATAGTTATTGTTTTACTCTCTGAATTACTTGTTTCTTTAGCTGCCAGAGCTGATGTTACTATTTTGCTCAAGCCCATTTTCTTTCTAACAGAATACTTACTTCTACTGCCTGATTAAATGAAATTATGATTTAGGACCGAGCTTCCAAAGTATTTAATTGTCATGGCTCTTTTCTCACTGGTACTTCCACAAACAGAATGCATTTCCTCCATGTAACTAAATCATTGACTGTACAATCCAGGTATAATTTCTCTCATAGTGGTATCTTATTTTCAACTATGTGTCCATCATTCCTGTGACCTCAGAGAGGGAGCACTGTAGCACAAATAATCCCCCACGGTTGAGGGTTTTGTTGAAGACTAAATTCCCCAGACAGTTGAGCGAGAGTGAATGGTTATATGTCTCTATAAGTGGCCCTGTGATCAAATGGTAAAGGGTGTAGGGTGTACGACCGCTTCATGCCAAATGTCAGCTGAGATTGGCTCCAGCCACAGCGCAACCCTTACTGCAGAAAAAGTTACACAGATAATGAATGAATATTGTGGTTACAGTGAAAGTTCCATTAAAGCAAAGTATATTCACAGCTTATTGCCTCTTTGTTGCTCTGCTGGAGATGTGGCATTGCAATCTGGACTATCCCTATCTCATCTCTCTCTCATCGGTATCTGTCCGTGGTGCGACCTAAAGTAGAAGGAAAATGCCAGCGTTCACAGGTTAAACAGAGCTGCACTCCATTCCCAATGGCAGTGGTAGCTGTTGAATATTCAGAGATTGGCTGTGGCATTTATGGTTTGCTTTTGGATTTGAAAAGAGCCAAAATTGCATGTTAAGTAAGTTTCAAGAAGGGTACACAACAATCTTCCTGCTTTGCATGGAGATGTGAAGATAACTGTCTGGTAAAAAAAAAAAAAAAAAACCTGCATAGATGCATGTCCGTCTTAGTAAAGAAATTTAAGTGCGCGGGACAAAAAAAGTACACTACTCAGAAAATACTTCTTGACATGGAGCCAAAGCAAAATTTTCCCTAACATTAGTTTGCCCAGAAAGTTGGCAAATTGTATTTGTAACAGGAAGGGACCCATTTGAACTGCTGAGGATCAGGAAGGACTTACAGGACAACTATGTTAAACAGCCCAGACATGGTGGGTAATGATTGAACTAGGGCTGCTTGAGATCTGTCACTCTCTGTCAACCTGGGTAGCCTCCTATCATTGAACAAACTCCTCTAATCTTCCACCACAGCACTACAAAAGTGTGTGTGTGCGCATGCGCGTGTAGGCATGGGGGCGGGTATGTGCGCGTGAAAGAGCAAGTTAGGCAAGGGAGAGAAAAAGACAGTGTGGGTGACTGCCTGAGGACCAGTGGGATTTCCCTTTTTAATTAATTCAGGATTTGTTTGGGGCGCAGGGTCAGAAAACAAGAGAGGGGCAAAGACTTTTTTCTCTCATGTAAAACCATGAGGCTTTGTTGAGTGTGTGTATGTGTGTGTGTGTGTGTGTGGGGGGGGGGTGTTTGTACAGGTCCCTGATTCGAGACTTAAATATGTTAATTTGTCAGTAACAAAACGTGGTTCAACTGCATTCATGCTCATCCCATTTATCTATAATGCTTGTGTTTTTCTCTCCCTTCAGAAACCTTTTTTTGATGTGCAGTATTAACGTGTTTAGATTAACAGTAGTCTGCTGTGTTTTAAGGACTTAGAGGTAAGTTTTAGTGTATGATCGTGAAACTGTTTTTAATAGTGGTTTTCTGGAAAATAATCAGCAGCAAAACGGGAGTTGGACATGTCATTCACTGGTGGATTCCAAACTTAAAAGTAATCTAGACTTTAACCAGATGTACTATATGTGTCGAATGTCAAAATAAAGTCAGATCAGTCAGTTGTTAACAGGTCCCACTGAGCCACAGCAGATTTTTCCCAAGGGGATTCATCGGGAATTTGTGTGCGTGCGTGCGTGCATGTATGTGTGTGTGTGTGTCAATGTTTATTATGCAACCGAAGCAAGGTGAAATCATCCACTACTGCAGAAAGAAGATTCATGTAAGACTCCAAAGAGGACAATTAATACACTAAATGATATCTTATCAGAGAAATGATGGAACTTTGTGAACGTTGGGTCACACAAGACATCGTATGTAGGCAACCCCCAATCACACACACACACACACACACACACACACACGTCTTACAAGAATTCTCTTGTCGGTACCAAATAACATGAGAGCGCAACACCTTTCTATTGGTGTCATTTTCCACATACTCAACGCCATTTCTGTTCAAAACCCGCTATTATTATCTATTGTTAATTACGTGCTAATAAATAATTGTGGATTTATTTAAGTGTGTTTAAGAGTTCTTTCTTCAATTTAAGTCCTTGCCATTTTCTTCCAGTTCATTCTTTCTTGTGTTTAAATTTTGTCTGTAATATGGGATTTTACTATGGATCGATAAATTAAAAATCTGCATGTAATTCCTACCATCTTCTGACTTTTCCTCAAGCCTCCGGCCATCAACCTCTATCACTGTTAAATTGACTGCTAAAATAAATAGCTTTGGACTTGACAGTGATCTTTATATCTGGCCGCATGTCCAACATTACATACACTGAGCAATCAGGCTTCCTCAAGTTAATATTGCCATGCTAGTTGATCATGATGCCATGGAGATACACAAAGCAAAGCGAAGTGACTTGATGTGATGCCTTCAAATGTCCCTTTTGTGGGATTTCGATTTTGATGAAATAATGAAAGGAACACGAAAGTTAAAAAACCCCTCATCGCATCATGTTGTCATGTCTGCAGTGAGAAGCATGGAAACAAGTGGATGGTAGAAGCCAAAATAAGGACCCCAACTTTAAACTTCTGTGACATAGGTGTGTGTCTGTGCATATGTACATGTATGTGGATAAGTGTGTGTGTGTGTGTGCGTGTGTTTGTGGTAAGGTGATGAAGACCAAGTTTAAATTTTTACCTCATTTTAACCTCATTTCACGCAAACTCTGCAGGGACTTCAGCTGGTTTGGAATATTGCAGGACTGATCTGTTTCAGGTATGTGGAGTTGCTATTACCATAAAACTGCCCCTCACCTGTAAGGGCCAATGTTCACGTGTGTGTGTGTGTGTGTGTGTGTGTGTGTGTGTGTGTGTGTGTGTGTGTGTGTGTGTGTGTGTGTGTGTGTGTGTGTGTGTGCGCGCGCGCGCACGCGCGCTAAGTTATCTCAGTTAGGGATGTCCACCCTCATTTTGCTGTTCCCACAAAATACCTGTCAACTCCTTTTATGATTTAAAAACAAAGCATGGCATGCAGTGTTCACAGCACATTCTGTAGACATGCTCTTTCTCTTGCTCACTCTCACACACCCACCCACATGCACAGACAGACAGACAGACAGGCAGACAGACAGACAGACACACACACACACACACACACTGTCAGTTTCTGGATATTCAAATGATTCATGGTGAGTAGCTCCGCGTTACTAGGGTTTGGAGGGTTCTCACTCATCAAAATGGCCCCTGGGTTTGTACATCTGTTTTGGAGGTCTGTTCATGTGCATGTGTGCCTGGTGTGTGTTTACATGTGTGTTTGTCTGTAATGTTGTGCGTGTGACATTTCTTACACTATGATGAGTCACCCAGCGAGAATTTAAAACATTTTTATCAGTATTTTATATTGATTTTTGAGACCATTTGTGAAACATGTCTGTCTGTTTGTGACAATGCCGTGTCCGTCATAACACTCTAAATGATTTAAATTAGTTATTGTGAAATTCAGAGAGGAAACAACCATTTCTCATCCTCTTGACAAAGCTGTTGTGACTGAAAAGTGTTACATGTGAAGTTGTGTGTCAGCAAGAATATTGTAAGCTATTAAGTGATGACTAAATGCAATGCACAACAGCTCTTAATAACTTTTTGTTTTGCAGTTTAAATGCAGGTGTGTTTGTGTGACACACACTCGTGTGTGTTTGTGTGTGTGTGCATGTGCACGTGCATGCGTGTGTGTGTTTGTATGTGCGTGCATGTGCATGTGTGTGTGTGTGTGTGTGTGTGTGTGTGTGTTCGCCCGTGCTGGTCGGAGGAATGTGCTTGGTGCAGTAATTGAGAGATAAGATCGCAGCAGAGGACTCCAGTGCTGACAGACAAACATGGAGGTGATGAGACAGAGAGAAAATTCTCAATCTTATCCCTTTATTTCCAGTAGCTGCATCTGTCAGGTGTGTTCCCACTAACCCAGATCAGGTTCTGAACAGGAGATGTCTATATTATACATTTCCAAATCACCTCTGTTAATCTTTTTAGTCAATGCAAAGTAGATCATGTAACTGCAAAATTCTATTGAAGACAAACAGGAACAATATATTCTTAATTGTTACTTGTTTTAAAGGTTCTCTCTCATTTTTTACTCTCTTAAACTTTGACAGCCTCTCAGTTGAATAAATAAGAATATAAAATTAAGATAAATTTTATACTCAATGTAATTATAATAAATATATTCTAATATAGATAGATAGATAGATAGATAGATAGATGGATAAATGGACAGAAAGACAGATGGATCAATAGATAGATTTATTTGTTTATTTTTTTTTGTTCTAAAAGGAGACTTTCAGAATCTTCAGCTTCATCTGGAAAACAAGTACAGCATTTCCATATTGTTTATTTATGGAGTGAAGGTTAAGAGGCCTTGTCATTTTCTGATGTGATAGAAAATGCCACAATAATTTATTTACTGAATATGTGCATTCTTTTGACCGGAAAACATAAAGCATGCCGCAACCTTCACATTTTGCACATCAATCAAAGTTTAGGGAGGGAAAGGGAGGAACTTTGCACATTCATTTTACACAACTATTCCTTCCAAGACGTTCGCGTGCGGATGGAAAAGGCGGATGTGTGAATCAGAGTAATGATTATCCAAACAGCCAGAAAAGAAGTGAGATATAGCCTGTTATAGGACACACAGGGGAGAACTGGAGCTGGGTTTGCTGTTGAGCTACATCCAAGCAGCTTCCCTGTCTTATTGGACCCACTAGAGCGCTTGTGCACATGTGTCTGTGTATGCACGTGCACATAAATGTCCAGTGGGGTTGTTGGAGGCAATATGACAAAGGTCAGAAAGATGGTGGGCATAGAAATTTAATTCCTTATAAATTGACTCATTTCCACTGTAACTTGCAGAGCACATAAAGCGGGAGGATTGTGGGAAGTGGAGACCCTGTGACGGTAGAATTGGGGAGTAATGGAAATGGAAAAGAAAGTAAAGCAAAGGAAATCCAAAAAGGAAAGGCTGTCGCTAAATAGCACAAAAGG
This sequence comes from Fistularia tabacaria, assembly GCA_901007705.1. Lineage (NCBI taxonomy): Eukaryota > Metazoa > Chordata > Actinopteri > Syngnathiformes > Fistulariidae > Fistularia > Fistularia tabacaria. Next base: position 132,625 of record CAAKHD010009012.1, on the reverse strand, counting down.
GAACGACAAAGGGAACGAGAAAGGGGGATGCATGAAGAGGAATTGAAGGACTAATAGATTTGATTGTTGATATGGGGGAATATTACAAAGGGGGGGGATCTATACTATCAATAGAAAAGAATAGAATAGAATGACTGCGAAACAAGAGAGCTGATGTTGATGAGAGGAAGAGAAAACCAGGAGTGAATTACAAACAGGTAGATGAGATATATGGCAGAACAAGTGTGGAGGAATGGAAGAGAGATATTTGAAGAGGTGATGATGGAACAGGTAGAAGACAAAACATTGAAGAAAAAAAGGATGGCAAAGAAATAAATATTGGTCATTTTGGATCTTTTTATCTTCATCTCTCTCTCTTTCTCACTCTAATTATGAGATTGTTATTCAGTTACGCAATAAACGCAATCAACATTTTTGATGTCTTTTTATCCCCCCCCACCCCCCTCTTTAACTTGTGTTAGCATCATACAATTGGTCTGAAATCCCAATAATCCAAAATGGGATCCTCACACTTGGTAAAATAAAATGACCAGCTTGGCTAAGAGATATAACTTTTGGTCTGAAAAGTTTAAAGATCCCACCCAAAAGGTATTCTCCTGTGGTCAACTCTAAAACTGTGCTCCACCACATTGCAGTGAAAACACAAAGTTCTACGAAACACAGTTCGCAGGTCTTTTGTCAGAAACTAAAGTGTTGCACAAAACAGAAAAATAACATGAAGATGGGGCTACACAAAATGTTACAATCTTATGCAATACATATCCAGACGAAGAAAGGATTTGCATTTTTATCTGTTTTATGAGACCCTGTTTTCATGAAGGAACATAGTCCATCGGTGAAACTGTGTTACATTTTATATTTCTAACCACATAGTTCCCTATGTCATACAGACAAGTGAAACGTGACCTATATCTAGCGGTAGTGGGGTTCTTCAGGATTCTAGGCCAATTTGGGGTGACAGTTAGTGAAATCTCAATGTTCTATGCTCGTTGGAAGCACATATAGAATAAATCCTGCCAATTACTTACAAAAACCCTTGAAAGCAAAGTTGCACAATATGATGTATTTTCCATGAGGTGAATGCATCCTGTGACGCAGCTGGTGAACTGGTTACATTGAGAGCTTTTCAAGGAACGTTTGATACTGCCCGGCAATAGCCTGTCATATCATAATTGTCTCAAAATGAATATGCTAGTCCCACTAGCAAAAGTTTAAGATTAAATCTGGGGCGTTAGTAGTAGGTACATTGAAGGGGGATTATGGAACTCGTCCTTGCCGACAGGTCTTAACATTGAAGTCCTGGTGGAACTGGTCTACTTTTAGGAGTTCCGTTTTAATCAACCAAGGTCATTACTTTATTTGTGCCTAGTGTAAATATGCCAAACCTAAAGAATGACTGTGTTTAACAGATCCTAATAGAGCTCATCATTTAATCACAATCCAGTGAGGGGATCACCGAACTCATGATTAAATCCACCATGAACCGTTTAAATTCTGACCGTGTTCAAGGGCATCGATTTAGCAGTTTTGAGATATTCCAGTTCTGCCTTTTGGGGAACCATCTGGCTGGCTGGCTTGCATTTTGTATCCCTGATAAGAGAGGGGAGTAAATACAAAACACTGAGAAAGGAAAACACATTCAGGAGAAGAAATTCTTAGAAAGAAAACATTTCTGAGGGGCAGCAGTTGAATCATAGGCAACAAAAAGGAGGGAATAAAGGTTTAAACAGGGGTGAATGAGAAGTGAGGAATCATATGTAAGGGATGGTGGAATGTCAGTGTTAATCCGTGTGTGAGAGCAGTGGCTCAGTGTCAGGTGTCTGACTGTGAATGGGCCTGTGTCACAGAGGTACCACGGCAACCCCAATGGAAGGGCATGGAGGTGGAGAGGACAAAATGGCACAAACGTGACAACAGGAATGTGTTTATGACTATGACAAAGTAGAGGCAAGCAAATAGAGGCAAAAATAGGAGGTATGGAGCATACAATGCCTGCCTGCTCACCTATGTGTCTGTGTGGCCAACTGTCTGTCATCAGTCGGCTTCTGTGTCCTGAACAGGAGCCAATTTGTAGAGTATTTGTAACCCTCCCTGCTTCTCTTGCTGCCGCTCTGATTCGGTCTCTTGAACGTTTTTATGTTTTGGGATTTTTGTCACAATACCACAGTTGAACACACATCAAAACCACCCCCACAGACAAACACACTATATGATCGCATGTTGTCCATAAGAAATTGGCTCACTGCATCTAACCAATTCATAATTATTTTATTATTGATATATATTTAGTGTAGCTCCTTATCGATACAATAATGCATAAATATTTATTTAAAAGCTGGGCATGGTCCTAACTCTCACTGTTGAACACAACTGTGTTGTAAAGCCAAAGCTAATAATTTATTTTGTCACACTGTACGACCCATCTGGCCCTGTTTACTGTTCTGCATACTAAAACACATCAATGTTGATTTGTTTGATAGCTCAGAGGCCGCTAAAGGTTTGTGTCGAGCCTGCAGATATAGCAAATAATCTTTGGTCTAAAAGTGACATACATCTGCACTCGGTTGAGTCGTATGCTCGCCCATATTTAGCCTCAACAGACAGTGGTGCCTTGTGGCAATTTAAACCAAGCCGCAGATCTACCTTGTGCTTGCACGCATCAATATCCAGGATCTTATATTGGTCCCACATCTGGCTCAAACAAAAACTTTGTGCCAGAAGAGACCCAGTGAAAAGTCCTTGTCTTCTATGTTCCATAACTCCAGCAACCTAACTCCCATACATTGCATTTCATCCCATGATATGTACCCAAAGCATAGTCATTTTTTTTCTTGCAATTGTACAGTTTAAGATAACATTTGCTGTGTTGTATTGACAGTCATTGGCATAACAGCCAAAACCACAATCAGCTTGTGTGAAATGACCTTTTCTATTCCAGCTTTTGTTTGTTGTGATGGTTCTCAATACATTCCTTCCATGTAACCATGGATAACTTTGCCATTGTCTTCTCTCTAATGACCTACCACCCTGACTGCTCTTAGCTTCAAATGTATTCTTTTCTTTGGACGTGTCCTGCTTGATGGGCAAATGTAGGTAAGCTGATATACTGAATTTTTTCCAATCCAATTTCCGAAATTATCATGACTGACTTGAGTGACTTCTTAAATGTAAGTTAAGTGATTGTGAGCCATAATCTAATAAAAGCTCAATGGAAATTCATCTTTAAAGTCTCAGCTGAGAAAGTAGAAATGATTGAACATATGTGTGGTGCTTTTTAAAGGTGTGAGTGAGTGTGTCTCTGTATCTGTGGTACTGAATACACTTGTTCTGTCTACAAAACAACCACCCCATTTTTCACCTGTCTAATGCATGCATTCCGACTTGAGATGCACATCCAACTCCCTTTACTTCTCTCTTTCCCATTCTTTCCCATTGTCTTGTCTTATCCCACTACCCCCTACCCCTTTCTTTTTTGACGTGTGTGTGTGTGTGTGTGTGTGTGTGTTTGTGTGTGTGTGTGTGTGTGTGTGTGTGTGTGTGTGTGTGTGTGTGTGTGTGTGTGTGTGTGTGTGTGTGTAAGTTACTGACACTTTATTGATGGAGCGATGTCCATCCGATCCATGAGCTGTCTCAGGTGTCCTTCAGCAACGTTAAGAACACATCAGTCATCCTGAAGCTGCCCTGCAGGCCCAAAACACACACATCCTCTCAGAAATAAAACATAGATAAAAATCGCATATCAAAACACTGCCATTAACAATTACTGATACACAACACACACACACACACACACACACAAACACACACACACACACATTTTTGCTCGTGCGACTTTGCATGTGGATGGCGGGCAGGTAAACAACGAGAAATACAGTTTGGTGAGGAAGACCATAAACACACACAGACAAGCAAACGGTCTCAAGATCACACCCATTAGGCTAGAGGCAGATTCTTAAGATGAGATCCCATTCTAGATTGTCGAACCCAGAACTAAACATACAAAAGCATGCAGCATTAATGCATTTTCACACACCTAAACCCACTAGTGACAGAGGTGTGCTGTCACGATGCAAAATTTAATTGACACCAGTTGTTTGGTAGCCACAACTCAACTGTTAAAAAATCCAGTGTCTGTGAGAATGTATTTAGTAAGATGGTAATTCCATACAAGACCATAAGATTGACCCCAAAACATATGCTGACACCTATCCCTGCCTAAGGCCACATGCAAAACACACTTAGTCAAGCCACACACAGTCAGTAACACTCGTCAACCTCCCCTTCACTTACAAACACGTCACAGAAATTAGCACACAGGCATAATCAAAGGAAGCACAAATGTAACAAAAAGCTGTCCACTTTTACAGTCAACAAATGGATACCAATTTTCTCAATTATTTCCTCAATATTTCCCCATATTTTTTAGAAGTACCAATATCTTGGGAAACAAGGATTCGACTTAGTGATCTCATCAAAGTCTCATTCGCAATGTGAAAACCAGTGTAACTGATTTCTGGGGTTATAAAAAAATTAAAAAAACATAAACAAAGACTGTATAATTCAGATATTGAGCCAGATAGGAAACTAATAATAATAATGATGAGAATGCTGCTGCTGCTAATAATAATAATAATAATAATGCCAATAATAATTATAATAATAAACCAATCAATCAATCATTTGCTCTACAAGTGGCTGCATCTCAGTTGGATAACTTGTAATCATTTGAAGCTATGAATTAACTTCTGATCATGCTTCAGTTTTCATCAGTTAGTACAAAGAGATGTAAAAGTCTGTGTGAGGGTTCCTTGTTATTCCTAATCACAAAGTTTTATCAATGTGGCTAACTTGTCAGAGTATTGAGAGTTCGATGTATTTGCAGAGTAATGCAAGTATTGCTTATACTCCTTCAAGAGTACAAATAAAAAAGGAAAACAATTTCAGACGGATCTTTTCATTGATAATCACAATTTTAACAGAAGAAGCAAATAATTAAGTGAATTGGTGTAACTAACTGAATTTTTTTAATCACACTCAGAACATCTTGGGAATAAAACCAATAGGCATTGTGGCAGTGGTTAGTGCTTTGCCCTCACAACACGGAGGACCCTGGTTCAATTCTGAAGAGGGGACCTTTCTCTATGGAGTTTGCATGGTCTCCCCATGTCTTTGCGGGGTTCCTCCCGTAGTCCAAAAACATGTGCCCCACCTCTCGCCTGGTGACAGCGGAGTGCAGGATGAGTGACAGATGATGAGTCATCTGTCACTTATCATCATTCACAAAACTATGTCATCACTGTTAATAAAAATCATACACATCTTGATAAAGTGGGGAAATAAAGTCATTAAACTTGCAGAAAATTTGATTCCAAACTACATTATCCAACATTTTTTCAGTTACAGCAAACAAACCAGAAATCTGCATCTTTTTATAATTTCAGTCATCATTCCGGAGCTATATGTGAGGGTTCCAGGATTAACCTTTCTTCCGAATATTGTCACATCAGGTACATGCTCCCTTCAACCAGGAAGCATATTTTGAGCAGCACATATGAGGCGGGACATTTGAGATCACATTGGAACCAAAGACAAATGGTACAAAAGTTCATTTGCCACTATCCTGAAAACACCTTTCCAGCAAAGTACCAAGCTGGCTGTTTAACTGTTTTGATACAGGCTCCAACAAACCGCAACTAATCCATACCACAGATGTGTGAAAACACCCTATGATGTTTGACCAAGGCCTTTGACAAAGCACAGAGACAGATGTGTGGCCTGATGTTTTAAATCGAGACTTTTCATTTTTTGTACCTCACGATTCTCAAAATGTAGTTTGCTTGTGTTTGGCAAAATGCAGTAAGGGTACAAACTACCTGCGGGAGATTAATCAGCACAGGGATTTGGGCAAGAAAATTAGAAAGACTGCTGGGCAATTTACCCTTTTTACAAATCATTTTAACAACCAAATAATCATTACACTATTTTGCGGTGAAATCAATACATTAGGTTGCCTCAAGCTTTTTTAACTCCATGATGTAAAATATAGCAGTAACAGTATTTGACAATGACACATGAGTTGTCAAACAGTGATGAAAAAATGAAGAGAAAGAGCAGACCTCAACACAAACCAGAACCCAATACTGACATGACATAAAGACTGTACAGGGTGTTCACAAGGAAAAGTGGGAGGAGAAGGCTGTAGATAGGATTAGACAATTCCTCCTGAGCCGAAGACCGGGAGGACCCACCAAAGGAAAGGAAAGAAGAAAAAAAGGGAGGAGTGGGATACTTATTCATTAATTGTTTAGGTTTTAGATCAGTTTTGTCATCATATATTTTTGTTGCTGTAACCACAATCATTTTTCCTTTCACTTCCTCTATTTTCCCAGGTCCATAGAGTTATTATTACCCTGATCCACACCCTCACTCATGAGAGAGTGATGGTCCAAAGCTAAAATCATACTGCTTATTGACTTGGTAAAACTTCATACTTAGACTGCAACATGTTTCACTTTTTTTTCTATCCATTTTGCCTGAATTTTCTTTTTTTTCCATCTTGAAAACTATGTTAAAACAACAGACGTAAAACGGAATTCACACCCACTAATTTTTTTGGTCTTAAAACAATTTTTGCCCAAGGAACTTTTTCACATGCTTTTGTCTGAATTGATGAATCATGATGTATATTTCAATAAAATCCCGGGGATTATTTGTGTAATGGGTGCTTGTAATTGCCATCTACTACTTTTGATAAGCAGCCAGTCACATTTGGTAAGATGAGATAGGGATAATATGGTGGTGAGTTGTTGGGGGAGTGTCTGTGTTTCGAGTGCTAAACCATTGCTAAGGGCTGCCAAATAGTGAGACCAAAATCGCTAGTTGTTGATTCAAGCATTTGTTTTTCTAATCCCTTACACTTACAATGATACCCTTGGTAAGCCACGGTGCAATAACTGAGTGCATGCACGTGCTAACTGTTTTCCTTGGCAGTGTGACTGACTTATTGAAAGAAGGAACAAAAAAATATGTGTAACTTCAGCTTCATCTAAACACTTGAATGCAAATAAAGCTGTGGCTGCAAAGAAAATGCAAGATCAACATGGTTGATGTTAAAAGGAATTATGTAATTAATTAATTTAAAAAATAATACATAAATGGAAAATGTGAAGCGTAAAATAAGCTTGTGAAGGTGATTTGTTTTTAGATTGAAAATATTGCAGTCATATTCCTCTTTGACTGAAACAGTGAGAATCTGAAATTTGCCTAAATGAGCTATACTTGTAAGAACATATGATGGAATAATGTTGATCTGGATATTTAATATTCTTTAACCAACCAGCTTTCCAGTACGAAACCAGATATTTGCAGCCCCAATCCGAGCATCACTTTCTCCAGGGGATTCAAACCTCCAATGTAAGTTTTTTTTTTTTTTTTATTCAACAGAAAAGAGATACATATGAAAATGAGGCTGCAGGACCATCAACAAACCACAAGGAAGGTACCAAAGTATTTTTCTTTCCTGATCATTAAGCTCCTGTAACGGCTCCAAAACCACTAGGGGGCCTCAAACTCGCTGCCATTCTCTTTAATAATCAATACGAACACAATGATATAACCCTATTGCTTGTCCTGTCTATAATGACAGGACAAGTACCATGAATATGGCTCTTATGTCCATAGCCTGTGTCCCTCCCTCAGCGTGTTAATGTTTCTCAAATTGGATATTCATCATCATGTAAAATTGGTTACATCGTCATCAGATTCTTACCAACATTGTGCAAAAACATAATCCCAAGGAGCATCAAAAAGTAAAATCATAGTGAAGGAAAAACAAGCTCTTTTTAGTGATTAAGCATTTGTCAACCACTTAATTCAAGTGGAATTGGTGAGTTCAGTCTGTCTGTCAGCTTGTGATCCAGTGAGTGGACTTAGTCAACTGTGTAGGAACTTTTTTCCAGGTGAATTTATAGAGGTACCTATTACAATCAGAACTGGTACTGTTGTACAATTATTTTTGTGTTAAAGCTATGTCTTTCTGTAGCTTCACTGCACATATTGGGATAAATCAAAGTTGCCTTTGTCAGATGCCAGGAATGTATGACTAATTACTCAAGGTAGAAGTGTCCACTCACACCAGCTCCTACTGCAGACCAATAGATTTAAGACAAACATTTAGTCACAGTTCTGAATTGGCCACCCTTTTTAATGATTGAAAACATTAGCAGTGCCCTAATTACTCTCTTAGGAGAACTTGATCTGCAGCGACAATTGTATTCCTTTAAATCCTCTTGTGTTTAACATATTATGATGAGAGTAATAGAAGACAAACAGTAGTAGAATGGGAGACTACCCTGACCCATTGAACATATCAAATGTGGATCGTTATCTATGGGGGTCCCAATTTGTGTTGGTTTCTTTAGTTTTAATTGTCCATTAATACCTGCTATAGTGTCACTTGGACACAAGTTATTTCATTTACAAGTTATTTCTTTATCGATCTATTTTTCTTGGGAGTGTGTCTTTTTAAAGCTGAGTTTGGTCTTATATATTAGTGCAAAACACATCATTTCAGTCATAATCATAACACATGCATCAAATATGGTTCCAGTAGCTCAAAACCACTGTAGTTTTTATGGTACATTTAAACTCTCAAAACCAATTTTAAAAGTGAGTCCAAAACAAAACTGAGCACAAAAAGAACAATCTTCACAGAAAGATTTATTGAAATTGAATCCCTACTGGTCTTTTACTTAAGAGAGCAGAAATAAAATACCCACGCAAACATGGTGCTGATTTGGAAGTGATCAGAAAAGCAGGGCACGTATATCACTAGTGTCGCATCACTTGTCCAAAACAAGCTGCCCATTAAACTATGCAAATCTGACACATTTGTTGCAAATGGAAACAAAAGTTAGGAATCAGCTGTGATCAGACCCAATCCTCTGCTTATCATCAGCTATCATGTGGAGCCACCCAGATATTCCACATAGACCACATCTGCTTAGCATATGAGCCAGCCTGCAACCATGCCATATAGTCTTGTACAGCAGCAAGAGACAATTCTGTTGCTTTTCCAGAGAAAAATGAGTCAAGGATAGAGAGGTATAAAGGACAAGAGGGGTGGGACTGAAGTACGTGTATATTGTGTAGAAATGGAAAAATGGCAGCACTGAAGCAGTTATTTATCACTTATTAATTTTATTTTTTCTTGTAAATGCATTTTTGCAGCATGAACATGTCCTTTTGTGATTTGTTCCAGATGATGATTTATATGATCATATCACAGTGCCTGTTTTTCACATGACTTACAGGACTGTCTGGTGACCTAACCGGTACTCATATGCCGACCGGGCATCATTCTTATGTCTTGGCACATGTCCCTTTGCTGCATTTTCCCCCATTATGTTCTTCCCAGCCTCACCCTCACCGCTCCATCCATGCTTTGCCTGCTCCAGCGGGAAGTCATCACTCTAAAGGCAGAAGGAACAAGGACTTTACCCTGCCTGAATCTCTGCCAGCATCAGTATGAATGTAGTCATTTACTACCCATAGGGTGCATCAGCCATGCACAATGTATTGTTCTGTATCTGCGTCCCTCTCACTGCCAGTAAAGTCACATTAATCACCCATGCAGCCACAAAGCAGGCCAGGCCAGTGGATGGGACTATATATCTGAAATTTTAAACCGCAATATCTCTCTGCTTATGAACATTGTCCGTCCACCATCGATCACACATCTGGATCTCATTGTCTCATGCCCCAACATCAGACAGTCATCTGGAGCCCATGGAAGTAGACTAAGGGAACACAGATGAAGAGGGACACTCTGATTACTGGTAGAGTGATTAATCATAACCACATTGGAACCAGGATTCGGTAACGACAGATTTGGACCACAGGGCAGAATAATAATGACCAGTCCGTTGGGGTTGAGGTGCCAATATTTCTGTTAGGTTGATGAGCCAAGGCCAAAGTATAAGTGAGAAGCCTGCATAAAAGGTGAAAGGGCAAGATGTACGATGTAACAGAGAAGCTAAGGCGAATTAGTGTTTTTACCCATACTTCTGCTTTTCATTAAAATAGGCAAGTGTTTTTCGGACCGATGCAGATCAGTTATGCCTAAGGTTCCATGTGCAAACAGGGATCTGTTTCACAATCCTGCTCTGTTAAATTGTGACAATAGAGTATTCTCAGAGTAATTCTGTCTCACTGGACACATGGGAGACAGAAGATATGTATGGTTTTTACCATCTACAGGAATCTATTTTACTCCTGCAGACTAATATGCTGAATGATTTATAATACTGATAGGAGATACCATGCCATGATTGTGCACGGAAAGTAACTAATTGGTGTTTTCCTGACTGTGAAAGTACTCAAATTTGGGTTACAGACATCCCTTCTGATGGCCTTTGTAGTCTGTCATTCTTTCTTCTAAAGGCAGTGGTTATATTGGTAAAGGCAGAGCTTTTCGGTTTTGTTTTTTAAGGAGGAGAGTAATGAGTCATTTTAATTCGAAACCTTTTCCTGGTTGTGATTTTAAACAAACAAATTCATAGTTAAAGATTATGATGTGACTAGAGACACTCACAGAGTACACAGACAACAAGGGGATTATTGGATTTATCATCCTGTAAGAAAAATCTGAGAGGTTTTATATTTTACTTTCCAAAGTTATTGTTGGAGTCCAAAAGGAGAAGTTTTGGTGTTGCTGGCATGTGGCTGGTCTTCAACTGTCAGATGAGAAAAGCTGGCCACAGCTGTACAGTGACAGGGTATAGGGGGTTAGGTAGTGGTGCACATACAGTTCTAATTAAAGTGGGATTCCACAGATGATGAACTGCATGTTAACATAGGCTGTTATTACGATGGGAAAATATTATCTGAGCTTGCTGTATGAAAACCTATTAGTGATTCATAGTTTCCTTTTTGCTCATGTTTAGAACACACTTTTGTTTCCTCATCAAACAAAAATAGCAAATGCAGGGCAGGACAGGGTCCTGAATCTCTGATTTGCATCATAATTTGTGTTGCTTCTCTGCCATTTAGGACTTTATAGATACATCACTTTGAACAGTAATAATTGGAATTGGAGACATCAAATAAGGTATATATGAATAATTATTACTCCACTTACTTTTCTTTTCTGTTTAGCTGTTGTCCATACAAGACCTTGGATCTGGCATTTACCATGAGAGTGTGCTGCTGCTGCTGCTGGTCCACAGGGACCCATTACAACCTACTCAACAAGCATCTCATGGTTGACATATTCACAGATGGTGTGAACATTGCATTTCAAAAATGTGAAATGTGGTATGTCCTGAGAGTTCCTTGCACCCCTTTTCCATACTACAACAATGCTTGTATTGCAAATTTGAGTGATCTTACGTTCTGTTTGTTGTTGATTTTTTTTTTCACAGTGCTGTTCCTTTGACCCACCCTTCTTATATTAAGGACGAAGGAGAAGAGCGTCTTTCCCCACAAAGGCTGACTTGTTTTTTGACTTTTCATGTCTGTCATTATGATTGTTTCCCTGTCTTAGAACAAGTACATGCTCCACTGAGGTGTCTCCCCAGAAGCAGTTACACCCTACTTCTGATTGTTTACCCATATCTTATCCAGGCTCGTGCATCTTCAATACTTATTTGTCAATCTGCTCATAACACTCGACTATTGTACTTTGGTGTTCAACACCAAAACCCATAATATCTTTTGCCATAATCAAAAATGTTTATTGTAATTCACAAACATTTGGCATCATGTCCCAGTGTTAAAAACAGCAAGTTGTGTCTGAGTCTTTTACGAAAATACAGGGATTATTTTATTCAATGTGTGTGTACTCAGTTCTTCAGAGCTGTGTGGCCTGTTTTCTCCCTTCCCACAACTGACAAGCAGATATGATGATGAACCTTTAAATTTGTTCAGTGGTAACACCACCATGGCTTCACCACCACGAAACACTATAACAGGCTTGTCAAAACTTAACTGTGGTCTTTCCATGTCCCTCAGGTGATACTTGGAATGGTCTCCCTTTCTTATGTCAGCTTCCTCTATTTTGGTTGTCAATTTTTCTATAGATGGTTGATACATGTGTTGCTATTGTTTTTTTTTTCATGATCGTGATCATGTGATATTCACATGATTAAACAGGGTAAGCAATCCCTTTAATCTGTATTTTTGAATTGTGCCACTGCAGGGGAGCTATAGTCCACACTTTACAGTAAAAAGGGAGTTTCCAAGCTAACACAGCACCAGCAGCATTTTCCATAGTTTGTCATTTCATGGACGTTCAAATTAAAATGAAACATTATCCCTGTGTATGTAGCCCAATTCAGAGGACCTCCAGTGAGACATAGTTAGTGATTCTCTATAAATATACAAAATAGCTCTCTAGAACAGAGATAGCTCCTTGTTGTGGCCAAACTCTTTTTTTTTTCCTCCCATCACTGACAATATCCTCCAACAATCTGTGTTTGTATTGTGAGGGCTGAGGTTACAGATCAACTGATAAAAATAGGTCCCAAAACCAAAAAGAAAAAGACTTTAAAACTAACAGACACCTATGTCACACGGAGCTCAAGAAGATGCGGAAATTCCCCTTTCTCTTGCACCTGTGTAGAGGGAGGATCATTTTGAGGCTGCAAATAATGGAATTATTGTCGCTGACCAGAAAGTAAATCAATCAATAAATAAGTAAATGAAAAGCTGTTCATTCTTTTGATTTTGCTTCATATCCACTCAAAGGAACGGAATATTTTGTTGTTAAAAGGCTCATGGAAATAATTAACCAAAGAAAGAGTGAAAGAACATTGAAGATGTGACCAAGATGTGAACATTTTGGGGATCGTACAGAAGAAATAAGAACCAATTTTGTTTTCTGACACATAATAAGATGGGATTGTGGATCATATGATGAAAGGGCTGGCTGACCAAGGCGTATCATTCTGATGCTTATTGTGCTACAAGAGCCATATTTTGATTTCCATATACTAAGGATAGGAGTGGGACAAAAAAAAGAGTCATGCTTGTTTAACCAGTTGTACAGGATAAAGCAGCACCTATTCCCTCTCCACATCCCTTGGGAAAACACTAAATTCCAACAGTTACTATCCCATTTGGCAAACTGTCTGTTGGTACTTTAATCTCTAAATTCCTCTCAGACTTGCTCTGTGACAATCCCTTTGTAATGTGGCATGGAAAAAGAGGAGCTGCTGTCAGACAGAATATTTTAAAAAGGGAATCAATAAAATTCTCTTGTGATCTGAGACTCTCCAGATGCTGGACACCAGACAAAGCTCCATCTACTCTTCCCTCAGCCTCCACCTCTGCTCACAACAACACCAGCCTATGTTGAAAGGAATTCACTGAAAGAATGGAGTGTCAGCTGCAAATGCTCTTCCAAATTCTCGCACCCTCCATCCCTGGGGTGCCTTCAGTCAAACACCATTACAACAATTCATTTTTGGTTAGTTCAAATCAGAGACACACTGAATGTAGGATTACAAAAATAGCAGAGAAGATCAGCATTGAACATATCAGACAGAAAAGAAAGAACTTTCTATGTAAGATGAATTAACTACTTTTTGTCTACAAGGATAAAACAGTATTACATTGCGAAAACCAAAGTACCAACGTAACAATATCTATTATATGGATCTAGAAAATTGATGGCTAGGGGCTAATTTCATTAAGGAGGCAAACTATAAAATATGCACTCACTATCAATGTTTAGCACGTATTCTAATATATATCATAATGCCTATGTTTCCCATTCATTCTCAATGCTGCTGTGTTTCCTTCACAAAGAGCTAAAGAAGCCTGAGGAACCAGAACACCGAAAAGAATAGCCATGTTGGCCATCATGTTCAAATCCAGACTGTCAGGGTTGTGCAACGCCTGCATCCCTTATACTAGTTGATCTATTTTCATTTCTTGTTTTTCTTTGTGGCTGGTATCTGATATTAAATTTCATATGGCTATTTTAACCTTTTATTCTGATTCCAAATATTATGACACTACCATGATAAGGTTATTCAATACGGCAAAAAAATCATTTTGATTGGTTGAACATACAACTGTTTCCATGTCATATAAATGGGAGTTAATTTGTGAGTGTTTACTTCCTCTGAAAATGTGTCGCAAACACCGGTAATTGATGCAGATCTCTTAGATAGCCAGTCTAACATCAGTTTCATCTGATATTATTGTTTAACCATAAAGATGCATTGTGTATTACTTTGTTTAATGACCTGGAGATTTCTACCTAATGATGTGTCTATTGGCGTGCTCCTCTATTGAATAACATAGCTCAACATATATACATTTTGACATGTTAATTATGCTATTGCATCTCCAGTTTGATATGAAATGTATCAAAAACAATCAAATAAAACTTTTCTAGATGAGTTGATAAGCATAACCCTGTTAATAAGCTGAATTAGTGTAAGAACAAAAAACAGGCAACATGGAGGCAAAGTAACTTGTACTGCTACCTCACAGCTGGAATGTTCCTGATCTGACTCCAGCAGGGGTCTTTCTGTAAATGTTTTTTAGGTCACGCCCTCCACTCCATGTTGTTACACCTCTGCCTAGCATAAGCCACCAGCTAAAAAAGTAGATCTGCAACCTTAGCTTTATTGAACAGAATATAATGACTTAAAGTATTTCAAAAATGATTGCTTTCTATCCCAGCGATTATATTTTTGTTACTTGCATGACTTACAGACAGTTAATTTGCCTCAAAGAGTTAATGCACTGAGCAATACGAATTAAGAATTATCAAAATATTATATTCATTGTAGCGTCCGACAAGACATGTCCAATAATTACAGGTGGTTGGTAAACAAACCCTTCTTTTATTCGAACTGCTACGTCAAAAACACACAATGACAGCAGCTCAAAAACTCGTTATCTTACCTCTCAAACTCTCTCGCTCTCACACACCCCGCCCCCTCGCTCTCTCATCCAAAACACATTCAGAGCCATTAGGAAATAACAGAACTCCGAACATTCCCCTCAACAGTACTGCAGGGATGTTACAAAATTCATATAAATCATCCTCTATATAGTAAAAAAAGAAATCCCTTCTCACTGATGGCACACACTTAATGTTCAGTTTATCTTTTCGGATCATTGTCTTCGAGATAATGACTGAAACACTACAGGAAACTGAAATAATACAGGAAAACTGATTTAAGTCTCTTTGAGTCCTCAGTTAGTTTTTCAGATTCATGATATTTCGAATTTATACAACATGAGATGCAATGCTATACATCTGTTAGGTTTTGTTGTATGTGTGAGTGTAGACGTTTTAATTTTGTGTTTTGCTAAATTGTATAAATCATTAGAGTGGAATTGTGAGCAGAGGTTAGGAAGTAATCATCAACTACATTGATAAAAGTCTGGTAACATTTAGGAATGGTGTTTTGATACATTAAAAGTAATTGGACATACAGGGCGGGGGTCTGTCTCCGCCCTGAGCTGCTCCAAGAGAATATAAAGAGATGAACTGAACAGATGAACATCAAACATTCTGTGCTATCTTTGATCCGTGGATTGAGGTAATTGATGTTGAGTTTTATGGGATGGAGTGTGTTTGGGATATGTTCTCCGGCTGTGAGAAAGTTTGACTCTGAGAATCTGGATGACTCATTACCACCAGTAACCCCCCCCCGTTTCATCTCCAGCTCCAGTCAGACGCCCCCAATCCAACTCTGGCACCTCTCCTTCTGCCACTTTCAGGTGATAAGCCCCAATTATGATTGCCCTCATACAGAGTTTACACACACAAACACGAGCAAAAAGACATGTAAGTAAGAAAGTATATGCAGAGACACATGCCCGCAGTGAGAGGCCTGATAGTCAGGTGCCCCAAACAGCTATTCCCTTTGTTATTAGGCTTAGTGAGCCATCTCCTCTCTCCAACCTGTCGCCAGTAGCTCTACTCTGCATTAACACCCATCATGCCAGTTACACAACACCAATGCGTCCCGGTGTCTGTGTCTGTGACGCTCAGTGTGTGTAAGTATGTATACAAAAATCCAGGCACTGTGTGTGTGTGTGTGTGTGTGTGCGCGCGCGCGTGTGTGTGTGTGTGTATGTGTGTGTGTTTATGTGTATCTGCTGTCTGCGACCCTTAAAGCCTTGTGGATTAGTGACAGGACCCCACCAGAGCATGACAAGGCTTTTGTCTCTGGAGCCCTGTGGTTTTATGGCTGAGCACACTCTTGTGTGTCTTGTGTGTCAGTATGTGTGCATGCACACCATGTGTGAGTGCATTTGAAGGCATGTACCAGAAAAGTTAGTCGCTGTCTTTATTTCCTGGCTCTTATTTAATGGAGGGGTGTGTCAAGGGTGTTTGGTTTGAAGACATGGAGTGTGTCTCTGAGTTGTCCCACACTTGAAAGTGTGTTATGTCAGCAACAGATCCTGCAACTAACTGAGCTCACAGTAATAACTATAAAATCAGAATATTTGCAGATATTAATTGTGATTATTGTTCTTTTATGTCCTTTTCAACCCATCTCTTACCAAAGGATAAAAATTAAGATCAAAAAGATCATAACTAAGATCAAAAAGATCAAAAAAGAAAAATGCAAGTGCTCAATGCTGTGACAGTCTCTCAGCAAGACATACACAATACCTAAAACAATATTAGAAACCATGTAAAACTATTAAATAAATCTAGTATAAATGAAACTAGAAATTCAGAATTTTTCAAAAATTTCAAATTAAATCAAGGCACATAGAATTAAACACAGAACTATTTCAGCTTTAAAGGTCTAATAAGCTCTAAAAGTCTCAAGACAACTTAAAATTATATATAATCTCAACTAACCAGATGCTAAAGAGGTTCATGAAATATGTCAGCAAGTTTTGGACACATTTGGTTTCATATTCATCAACCTAACAATCCCAGTGATCGTGGCTCTTATGTCAGATAGAGAAAAAGAAACACACAGAAGAATTATGTTATATTAATTATTATTATAATATTAATTATGTTTATATTCACTTTGTCTCTTTGGTTGTTCCAGGCCACCAGGCAATCACAGGCCTCACATACAAGACAGGTAACCATGCATTTACATTTCACACCACAAACCACTTGGAGCTTGGAGCTTCCAAGTTGCAATCATAAATATAGTTACTCTCTTCACTGTTTTATTAAACAGCGACTTCAAACTTTTTCAGCCTGGCCACATTTGTGCACTTGCTGGAGTTGAAATGATCAGGGACCATGATTGTTTGGGTTACGTCAATATTTACTGATAGTTGTGTTTTATTGGTAGAAATCAAATGAATTTCAGAAATAGCTTTCAAACAATGATGGCAGCTGACTGCAGAACCGAATCATAAACCTTAAAACTTCGAACACCATCGCACTTTTTGGATATGTATGGTTTACAATGGGGTGTCATTGGAGCAATACATGACTTCAAACATATACTCTTATTGATATCTTAATTTTCCCATACTCTGCTATGGCGCTACATCTAAATTTAAATATTGTTCAAACAAAACTGAAGTATCCATGTCTTCCAACATTGTCAATTAGAATGGAACTCCGTCAATCCCTCTATCCCCCAAGTGTACGGGTCTATGAGTATGTGCCGGTAATTGGGGATCCTAGGGTTGACGCTGCAATTCGCCGTGCTGTGATTCTGACTGGAAATGCCAGAGCTTTGACCTCACACATCAAAGATCCCACACTAAATCCCACGTCTGCCAGCTGATAGTTCAAGAGAGAGACACATGAAGGGGCACACTGGAGGACTTTGTTGGAGAGTATAACTCTAGACATGCACACATGTTTATCAGTCCTCTTTCAGATGACAGTTATTTGCATTTATCCAAATACACCTCTCCTAAAATAACAAAAAAAGAGAAAAAAATACGAAATACATTACACAAGATAATAACATCCTGCACAAGGCCTCTGTTACCTCTGGACTGAGAAAAAAACTCACAGTGGCAGTTATGGGAAAAGGAGAACATTATTCACAAATATGTTTGTGGGCAATACAGCAGATGATGCAATTCATGTTTTTCTGTTCCTATTCTTATTTATGAAGATTTGACTGTTCTGTATCAGACATAAGCAGCTACAAACAAAATATTCATAAAATGTCCTGCCAGCGTTAACACCCAGGCAAATTAAAGAAACACTATGTCGCTGGCTGCATCTCAAATGATTCAGGACAAGCATTACTTTTGTACTCTTGCATATTTCAATAAATTCCACTGCAGTACTGCAGTGACTTCATAAACAAATAAAAATGTGCCCTCTCAAAAGAAATGACTGCCTGTTCTTACTTACCAACAATCACTGAAAAAGTGCTTTTTTCCATATTTAGTATTTATGCTGCACCCCTAATTTCCTATCCAAATTAAACATAGGAGAGTAACCTAATATGAAAAGACAGGGGAGGTAGTCCTTGCAATGTTACAGTTTTAATTTGCATATCCTTTTGTCCAACTTTGTCCACATCTGAGATGCAGCAAAACCAAAGTTACTAATCTTACACATATAAGATAAGATAAGATAAGATAATACTTTATTGATCCCCATAGGGGAAATTCGGGTGTTGCAGCAGCAACAATAGAGAAAAAAAAACAGGAAAGATATATACACACATATGTCAGTGAAAACACATATGTACATAATTCACCATACATTCCCACACACACCTATATACATACATTTTTTACACACATACCCATACCTACATAAATATATGCACATATACACTATATACACATACATATATATACATACATAATTACACATAGATTGCACACGTGAGCAAGAATAAATAGAGGAAATGTACCAAAGTGACCCGTGGTAGTTATGGACACCACATGTGTGAGTGGGTGACGGAGTGATGGGGTGGCGGTAGCACAGATGCCATCCAGGCATTCAGGGTTTTGTCCCGTCCAGACTGCTGTTATACAGTCTGATGGCTGTGGGCACAAAGGAGCGTCTGAAGCGTTCAGTTCTGCACCACGATGGGATGAGCCGATTGTCCAGGATAGCTCCCAGTTTGTCCTTCAACCTCCGCACAGCCACCAACTCAAGATGGTCGAGGTTGAGTCCCACCACTGAGCGAGCTTTCCTCACAAGCTTGTTGAGCCTATTGACCTCATCAGTCCTGGCACCGCCCCACCAGCAGGCTACCATAGACTGGTAGAAGGTCTTAAGGAGCACGCTGCAGACACCAAACGACCTCAGTCTCCTCAGAAAGAACATCCTGCTCTGAGCCTTCCTGTATAGGGCATCTGTGTTGTGTGTCCAGTCCAGTTTATTGTTAATATGGACCCCAAGGTACTTATAGGAGTATGGAGTAATATGTAATATGTATATATGAGTAATATGAGTAATATGTATGGAGTAATATTGGGAGTAATATGCGATAGATAGTGTGCGGTCGCAGTCCACTTAGAGCATGGAAAGGGCTGACACAAAATTCAGCTTTTTTATCAGTACTTGGAAAATTGTTTGGTGACATGATATTTTTTGGTGTCATAAGCTGACATGATGTCGTGGGTTGTTTGACAAGTCGCTATGGATCATTTGCAGAATTTTGAAAGTAATTCATGGAAAGCAAGAAGAAGTTGCCACAGTCAATGAGTAATCAAGGGAAGAGTGGTCCCAGCTTGGATGAGCAAGAAATTAATCCATCTATCCATTCATCTTCTGCCGTTTATCCAGGGGGGGTTCGCGGGGGCGGCAGCTTGAGCAGAGACGCTCAGACCTACCTCTCCCCAGCCACATGATCCAGCTCTTTTGGGGGGACCCGTAGCACTCCCAGGCCAGCCTGGAGATATAGTCTCTCCTGTGTGTCCTGGGTCTTCCCAGTGGCCTCCTCCCAGATAGACATGCCCGGAATACCTCCCCCGGGAGGTGTCCAGGAGGCATCCGAACCAGATGCCCAAGCCACCTCATCTGACTCCTTTCAATGTGGAGGAGCAGCGACTCTACTCTGAGCTCCGAACTTCTCACCTTATCTCGAAGGGAGAGTCTGGCCTCCCCATGGAGAAAACTCATTTCGGACGCTTGTATCCACAATCTTGTTCTTTCAGTCACTGCCAAAAGCTCGTGATCGTAGGTGAGGGTAGGAACGTAGATTGAATGGTTAATTGAGAGCTTCGCCTTCTGGCTCAGCTCTCTCTTCACCATGACAGAGCAGTACAAAGTCTGCATCACTGCAGATGCTGCACCGATCCGCCTGTATGTCTCCTATTCAATCCTTCCCTCACTCATGAACAAGACCAAAAGATACTTAAAATCTTCCACTCGGGGAAGGACCTCTTCCCCGACCTGGAATGGGCACTCCACCCGTTTCTGGTTCAGAATCATGGTCTCGGATTTGGAGATGCTGATCCTCATCCCGGCCGCTTCACATTCGGTTGCGAACCACTCCAGTCAGAGCTGGAGAGTGAAGCCAACAGAACTACATCATCTGCAAAAAGCAGAGACTCGTCCTGTGGCCACCAAACCAGATCCCCTTGACGCCCTGGCTGTGCCTAGAAATTCTGTCCATAAAAGTTATGAACAGAATCGGAGAAGCAAGAAATCAAGACCATGTAAACATTGCTTGGTCATCAATCATGAAATTCAGGCAGAAGACTTTTTGGGCACAAGTTAGTTTGATCTACTCTTGAAACAGATCTGTTGTTAGATCGAAGGACTATTGGCAGGACAAGAATGTCAATTGTAAAGAGTTTAAGTGGAGGTTCCTTTGCTCTATGCAGTGATATCAGTAAGTTATAAGCAATTTTCATTCAACTGGCAGGAATGATGGGAAGGGCTACATAAAATTTCATAGTAATGACATGAAGAAAAAAGGCCACAGGATGATTACAAAGCCCTAGGTGGTTTATACTGAGAAGAAAAAGGGCACAAACTCTCATTATTGAGACACCCCTCTGAATGGCTGTTTTGGACACTTCTTGTCTCGAGGATGTACCTATATCTGTCAAAATTATACATAACTTAGCTATTAGGTTTACCTGTAGAAGCTTTTTCATGAAGTGCTACATAGATTCCAATATTAGGAGGGCATTACATAGGTATCACAATAGTTCTTCAATCATAAGTGGATGATTTCCAATACAGTGTAATGTTCAAATACCAGCTTATTGAATAAAAAGAGGTCTGCGCAGGAGGTAGCAATCATGGAAGAGATTATTCTAATTTGATCAGTTACTACAACCCCCCAAAAAGATATGGTCATGTTCATCAAAAATATATTTATAAGATGGTAAGATATTAGCTTAAAGTTATGGTTTCACATTGAGAGTTTTTTGGGGCAAATGCATTCAGAGATCAAAGTTATTAACTTAATTAAGCAGTCAATTTACCTGTTTTGGTTATGATTTTTTTAAACAAACATAAACTTTCTTTTTAGCATGGTTATGAATAATAAAACCTTTTGGTCCAACAGCAACAAGCCCACCTCACTCCAACATGAGTCCTTCATTAGAAATATTCTGCTGGCTCCTTGGAAGTTTTGTTGCAAATATTTTCTTCTCTCAGTGAAAAACTACCAAAAATGTCTTCATTGGTGTTTTGTTTCCCCCTGTGGCCCTGATGGCTTGACAAAATATGTTGGGGTTTTTTTACACTCTAAGTTATGCTTTCAACTTAGTTGTTTTGTAGTTACAAGGTAAGTACAGACTACACGGTGTGCTCTATTCTTTTCTTTACACATGTACATTTATTTACAAATAAATCATCTTAAAAATGTTATCCCAGGTTGGCAAAATCAGCTGCATCAATGTTTTAACCTTAACTTCACACACCTAGCCTTTGTTTATAACTTGTGCACACATGTGGAAGCCTGAGCAGCCAAAGAGGAGCACAATTTTTGGCAAATCCCTGACGGTAGAGTCATGGTGACAGCGAGAGGTGACGCAGTTCACCACCCAAAAAAAAACAGAGTCACGAACCAAATTAAATTCAGCTGTGAGTGTGAGTATGTGTGCGCATGTTTGTATGGGCCAGTGTGACACTGGCCTGGACAAGGAAGGGAAACCCACCACGAGAGTGGGGCCCGGCAGGCTGGAGCTGTTGGCTGTTGTTGTTTGGGTACTGTGGTTAATGCCTGAAATACTTGGACAAACCTTTGCAGCTGAAGGCAACTATCTGAATTCCTGTCCTGTGCAAAACAGGCTTTGATAAGGTTGGCGAACACACCCCGAGAAGCTGCACCTCTCAACACATTGGGGTCCACACTTACCATGCAGTGTGCTCCTGTGATCGGAGACACAGTCTACCTTATATACACACACTCTCGCACATTTCTTTCCCACTCTCCCTTCAGCATTGGTAAAAGTGTTAGCTGCTGAGTGATGCTGAGGAGTAAATAAACACACATAGCTGTGGCTTCTTCTCTAAAAACAGAGGAAGTCACAGCCTGTAAATGTGGCACAAGAGAGAGCAAGCCAGTGTAATTCCCTGCCGCCTCGCGCTTTCTCCTGTTTATCTTCCATTGTTCAATAGCTGGTGTTAGTGTGTCCAAGGCCGGCTGGATGTGAAGGGCTTCTTTGGAATCACTGTGCAGCGATGTCAGGCCGACAACGTTTGTAATAAATCCTGTCATGGCAACTGGACCAGCTTTGAATTCACCAAGACATTTCACCTGCCATCCAAGAGGCCAGTTCTGAAAAACTGGTCTTTGATAAAAGGTGAAACCCCTTCAAGAATTTTAACCCCGTCCCACTGGCAAGGTACGCTTTAATAGCAGCTACCATGAGCTGAGTGACTGAGAACCTTCACAAATGAATTCATGATGATGACTCAAGTGAATTTGATGATGAGACCTAAAAACTTTGTTTTTGGACTCCACTTTTTCATCTGTTTAAGTAGGATCAAGGGTTATTGGAAGTGTTCCGGTATTGACAGTTTTCTTAAGCATTTTTGTAGCGTGGAAGTCAAATCTATGAGCTCAAATTCAATTTCACCCCGCAAATCGGTCTAAGCCCACTCCCATTCATTCCCGATTTGTAAATCTGGGACCAATCCCTTTGCGAGTATTTCCCAACGGCTGAGTTTGCAATGAGCGCTGGCCAATACTGAGGGATGCTGACCACCTCTTGTTACTGAGACAGAAACTTCCTCTGAGTCTCAAATTGTGTCACAAACGACTCAGATCGTACATTTACTTGAAAAGATTTTAAAAGGAAAATTCAGGTTTTTTTGTCCGGTGGACTGTTTGGTGCGCAGCCGATTGTTACTGACAGAGAACAGGCCTATTTTCCGTTCGTGAATTCCCATGGATGTCTGAACAGGGAAAAGGGGCTACATAAAGAGAAGAATAAAGGTTTGAATTTGGAACACATTCTCACACACACATCTGTTGCTCAGTTGGTTGAGCAGACAACCAACCAAATCAGAAGGTTCAGTCTATGGTTTCCTTCCCATGTCCTTCAATCTAGAGACACTGAGCCCCAATTTGCTCCCGGGGGAGCCTAGTCAGCACCTTGCATGGCAGCTCTGCCACCATCATTGTACGAGTCTGTGTTTGAATGGATGAATGCTATCTCGTGTAAAGCGCTTTGAAACCGCAGCGCGTGAAAGTGCTGTATAAGTTTGGGAACAATTTACAATACAACAGTGAAAATGGTGATTTCTGGATACTTGTATAATTGCCTTGTAATGGCCTCAAAATTCCAAAGAAATTACCAGGAATTGTTCGGAAAAACTTTGCACCCACACATAGATGGTTTTGCAGGGGTGGACTGGCTAAAGTTGTGGTAAGGTACTTGAGGGAAACAGGGATTGTGATTTGTGGAGTTATCGCTCTGACATGATTTTTTTGAGCACCGATGTACACGTCAGATCTGCTGTGTGGGGACGATAAGGTCTGGACAAATAATCAAATTGAAAACATATTTGATGTTATGTTTTACATGCACAGTTCGGAATTCAAACAATGAAATGCCAATATGGCTCTGGGTTGGTTTAATGAGTCTCTTCAACAGTAGTCTCTCAGGAATAACGGGATTTGGACATTTTTTGTGAGCAAGTCACATACTGTGTATATGTAGTTTTTCTATAATATATTATACAAAAAAAATGACTTTACTCCAGATTTAGGTCAGGCGAAGAGACCCACATTCATCCAGCAGACTTGGTGATTTTACCCTTTCGAATTAAATCTTTGCGAGGACGAGGAAAATTTGGAGCCCCACAACAGAATATCAAGTGGTATATTGTAGATCTGTCCTAAAGGATTAACTCAGCATCACCTTCAGGAGTTATTTCTTATGCACTAAAATTCTGCATGATGAAAGAAGCAGAGTTAATCAACAGCGTGTGTGATGAAACATTATTAAGTGCCAGTAGGATGAAGAAGGTTAGAAATCCATTAGAGTTAGTTAAACTCATGTGTAAAAACTCAAGAGCAAGTCGGTCCGTCTCAGATTTCAGCCTTCAGAAAGGCCAAGATGTTAAGTATTATCCTGCATTTTTGAAAGGAGAGCTTCTTTAAGCTTACTAATCACAAGAAGAAAAAGATGTTTTCAAGATTTTATTCTGTAATTTTGAAACTATGCAGTGTTTTGCAAGATGCTGTTGTGATTATTTTTATATCAGATGTCAGAGCAGGGACATAATTCCAGTGTGGTGTGGGAGAATTTTTTCCCCAAAGTCTATAAAACCTGCAGGGCAACACGCCTCACCCAGTGTGCAATCATAACTCAAAAATTGTCACCAGAATGACTTTCAGGGGATTGTTTTAGTGTCCCTCCATGGCCAAAACCCTGTTCCGGTGGCATTTCCACCCTCACAAGAAGAGCATGCTGTGGCAGCTGAATTTTTTTTCCAGCCTTTATGCCAGCCTGAGTATGTGCAAGTCGTGTTGAAGTTGTGTGGTCGGGGTTGGCTTTTTGCTGAGAGCCAAAGCTCCTCCAAAGCCACAGACAAAGCCACAGCAGGTGGATGGGTAGCAGGGTGGAGGGGAGGGGTGGGTGTTACTGAGGGCTCAATGCCTCTCCTCATAACGCTCCTCAACTCAGAAGAAAAGGCTGATTAATCTGAACCTAATAGGATGAAGGGGCCATACTTGTTCTTTTACTGAGCCTGGATGGACCTTCAGTATACCAGATGATGGAAGGGGTAACAAAGTCTTGAGGAAAGACAAAAACCTTTTTGGAAAATGTTTGACATCAGCAGCATTACCAAATTTAAAGTTTTGTTTCAAAATCAGACTGATTCTAGGGCTGGAGTTATCTCCCTTACCTAACTTTCTCATCCAACAAGCTATACATTGATAACAAAACCGTCTCATCTGTCTCTCCTAACTCCCCTCTTGAATCATTTATGAATCTGTTATTTGCCTGTGGCAAATATTTACATACTGTAAGTTACAAATCCAGTGGACATGTAAATGCAACCACATTTGAAACATCTTGTGTCAATCAATATTCAATTCATTTAATGTTTTCCTCCTTTTTTGGCCTTTTTTTTACCATGTGGGAAATGATGAAGAAACACCAAACCAACAACAAAGATAGCGCCACACAGGCCAGCAGTTTCCTGACATCACCTAGGTTTTGGCCTAAATGTTGCACTTGAACACACAACAGTCTTCAGTCATTTGTTAACTAGAATGTTTGTATTTGGCCAGTGGGTTAGAAATAACTCTCAAAACCATCAGATGGTTATAGTCTGTAATTCTAAAAAAGTGAAACCAGAAGACTTCAGACTGTGTATATGAACACTGAAGTAACATCTTCTGACTCTTACAACATTTGTCTTTCCATTTTCTTGTAACTATCAGGCTGTGCAGCATTGATTAAGTGATAAAGGAGAAGACACTTAAACAAAAGATGGATGCCATAGGCTGTATAATTCCATCAATTTGAGGCAGACAAGGGGACAGGGGAGGCTGTAGAAATATTAAGACTGTTACTAATGATTAAAAATTAATATACACCAATTATATGAAAATGTATAATTTTGTATCTCGGTAGAATGGTTAATACACTAACTTTATGAATGTTATGTGTGTATGTGTATGTATTTGGCAGAACAGCTTTATGCTTCTCCATCTCCAGGCTTGTAGATTTATTGTAACTTTTATTATTTCTCTTTCATGATTTTCCACCACTATGTTTTCAATAAGTGGCCAATACTTCACACAAACAACCAGAATCGAGGCTTAAATACCCAGAAAGTGGCTCCCTGCAACCGCTTCAGCAATGCAACGCATCTGGATTGGCAGCAGCTGCTATATGGATCCCTTTCATACTTCAGCCGTGCTTCTCAACATCACAATAAAACTGAAAAAAACATAATAACAAATGTCATTTCCTTCTTGAAAATTGACAGAAACATTTAAAACACAGTTGGTTCATCAAAGTACATTATTTGATGAGAGTAAACAGTTTTCGAGTGTTTATTGCACAGCCATTGCCATCGCTTTGGACAAAATTACTGAAGAAATACAGAAGTTCTCGTGCTTTGATTTCCAGAGTATCAGGTATTTATAAGCAACTTGAATAACTTACACACAACACCACAGACACATAAAATGAAAGATGTGCGCAAAGGGGGAATGATGCCATCCTGTCGATAGGCGACTGGAGAACTCGCCTGTGGTCCTGTGACGCCTGTCTATCTTTGTAATGGACACCT
This sequence comes from Fistularia tabacaria, assembly GCA_901007705.1. Taxonomy (NCBI): domain Eukaryota; kingdom Metazoa; phylum Chordata; class Actinopteri; order Syngnathiformes; family Fistulariidae; genus Fistularia; species Fistularia tabacaria. Next base: position 105,984 of record CAAKHD010009012.1, on the reverse strand, counting down.
CTTTGGTCCTTTCAGCCAAGCTCAGTCTGGCCCCTGGACCATCACAAGACCTCCGGGAGCCCACTGTTGACTCCCCATTGTCTGTGCAAGTGTATGTATGTGTGTGTGTCCAAAGAGGTCTTTGGAGGCCTCCTGGGGGCCTGTGACTCCTCTTTGTCTCTGCTTGGCCTGCTGTCAGATTGTGTCTTTGTTATGACAGTTGGGCTGCTTTTATACAGACTAAATCACCACTCTCAGCTGTTCATTTGCTGACCTAACCCCTGACAGCCCTCGTGACACCTAACACACACACACACACATGCACAGACAAGCACACACACATGCACACTCACACAAACATGCATACACACATTCAACATTATTCACTTCTACTTCGCTGCACACAACTTTTCTACCTCAGAATATATCGGCATACAGCCGATGAAAATCTTCACGCTTTGCCCAAAGTACAATGAGAGGAGGATGAATTGAAAAAGAAGATAAGAAGGAAGGGTAACAGAGCGGGGAAGGGAGGCCAAAGGGCATTTGACCCCTGACATCAATGTTGTGGCTGGGGCTGGGGGGCAGAGGACACAACAACCCCGGGTAATGAGTAACTACACACATGATAGGACACACAAGCAGCGAGAGGGGTAGAGTTTAAATCAAATTTATTCGAGTGACAGGAAGTGAAACTGTTGACAAAAGCAGTAAAAAAAAGCTATTTAAGTTTCTTTGCAAGAATGGAAATCAAACCCAACCTTTACAGGGTACACACATGTAATACGATAATTAAAATGATGTAACTAAGTAGCTTATTTAGGAAATACCTTCTTAATTGCATTGAAGCCACATTAACAAAGTATATAAACATGAGGCATTGAATATAACCCAATAAACCTCACAATAAAAGAATACGCTACTGCACACAAAATCAATTTTTCCAGGTAAGATATTTTAGAGAAAATTGTAAAAAGGAGTAAAAAAGAACATAGGTGCGGAAAGAAAATTATAGATGAAATATTTCTCAAATGAAACACTCCAGTTTGAAGACAAAAATCCATCAAGAGCTTGAATGAACATTCATATAAGCATACAAGAGTATTAGAGATCCTTGTTTGAATAAATTTTGAAATATTGTGAAGTTTAAACAGTTCAATTTTAATAGCATTTAGCCTAAGGTGCGGTTGGCATCCATGGTTGATGATGCAGGAGAATCATGTCTGCAACAAATATGTCCCTGCCTTTTAGCAGCTGCAATTTTTTTTGTTGTACTTGGAATATTTCTTACTAACAACTGATTGGATTCACTTGCTCAAACATTACACAGCTCGCAGAATCAGTGAGCAGAGACAGATCGATCCTTATTCATATCTAGAGTCAATATTGATAGACATTGACCTGGCTGATGTCTCAAAGTGTTCAAAAGTCTGTTTGAAGGAAAAGGCACTTGAAATGACAGCATTTGTGTGTCAGCTTGTGACTTTAGTTTGGATCACCCCTTTCTGATCATCTGAATAATCCTTTTTTCACTTTCAAATCATAGTTTTGTAGTTGTAGTTTGGATCAATTGCTCTGAATTTGAGAAATTGCACATTTGTCCTTTAGGTGTGATCCAATTAATATCCAGGCTGTCTCAAAATAAACCAAACAGCCAATCAAGAGTAAACTTAACAACTTAAGACACAGGTAAATGTGTAGTAATGGTAATTTAGGGACTAGAGCTACTTTCCTAATCTATTGAGTTCAGAATTACTGACAAACAGAAAAACAGTTGCCCTCTTCCCAGTATTGAGCAAGAACACAGTGCTAAAACTCATTTCACAGGGCAATTGTAAACAGGTTTGAATGTTATTATCAGTTTCTGAAGGTGTGTGTGTGTGTGTGTGTGTGTGTGTGTGTGTGTGTGTGTGTGTGTGTGTGTGTGTGTGTGTGTGTGCGTAACTGAAGTCTCATTCTGAAATCAGAGCCGTCAGTGTGTCAGGTTTGCCATCAGCAAAGAACTTTGGCAGAACATTACAGGAATTCATCACGTTATCTAACTTCACAAACAATGGTTTGTATTTGCGCAATTCTGACATGTCAGAAAATGCTCACTGTGTGCAATGTTTTACCTTCATACCACAAAAACACGGCACCAGTGTCTGATTGAAAGTGCTCCTTGCCACTCAGTTTGATTGACAGCTTTCACACCAGGCAAAACAAAGTGGAACCAAACCAGCAGAAACACCAGACATTGTTTGCTGAGAAGTTAAAGCACCCTTTGACTCACTGTGTTCCAGCTGAGTCACCTCCTCAGTGGAAGTTTAACCAGACAAAGGTGACAGTGTCCCAACTTTCACTTTCATTTCCGTCTGTGGACCAAAACGTCATTACGTGTTACAAAGAGACTACTTTGTAACTTGGAAAATAAGTAGAAACCTGGACAGCCTATTGGTGTGACTGGGCTTATCTTGATTCTGAAAGCTTTGTGTTTTCAACAGTGCAAACGCAAGACTGTAACTCCGTAATAAAAAAATGTGTATATACATATGTAAACAGTGTCCTCATTCTTCTCTTCCTCCCACATCCTCTTCAAACATCTTCTCATTCTTCTCAGGTTGGACAATGCATGAGGTCCTTCATATGAACCAGTGGGAAACACAGAGAGGAAGGGACTTGTCAGAATTGTCGTAACTCTTCTGTTGGTCACACACTGTTTGTGTATATCTGTGTGTGTGTGTGTGTGTGTGTGTGTGTGTGTGTGTGTGTGTGTGTGTGTGTGTGTGTGTGTGTGTGTGTGTGTGTGTGTGTGTGTGTGTGTGTCACCGGGGGGCCGGGGCGGAGGCTCCCCACCCCCCCCCCGCCCAGACAATTCTGCCGGCTGACGTTGAGGGCGTGGCCCCCGGGCCG
>CAAKHD010009012.1:94167-96395 GCA_901007705.1 Fistularia tabacaria | reverse complement strand
CCCCCCCCCTCCTCTCTTCCTCTCTTTTCCCCCCCCCCCCCCCCCCCCCCCCCCCCCTCTCCCCCCTCATCCACCCGCCGTCCACCATACGGGATTATTTCAGCCCCCCCCAGAAAGCCCACTCCCTCCCCCTCGAGATGACAGAGGATTTCGCCCTGCGGTGCGTCCTGATGCTCTGCTGCGCGCTTCTCTCCGCCAACGCGAGCAACTGGCTGTGAGTTGAACCCGCGCACTTTTCCATCCATTAACCGTGTTTGCGTGATTGTTTGTTTGCGTGGGTGCGTGTGTGAGAAAGTGTGTGCGTGCGTGTCCCGCCTCAGTCTACTCCGCTCTCCTGATTCACCTGTCCCTCTCCTGTCCGTCCGCTCAGCTTCATCTCCCCGGTTAACCGTCCACGCATACACGCACACACATCACATCACGCATGCAAACACACGTAGATACACACACACGTGCACAAGCACCACGGTAACTATTTCTTTGAATGCGCTGCAGTTAAATAACTTTTGCACGTTGAGGTAAGAAACTCTACTTCACGGCAAAAAAATAATATGTAGTTATGCTCTTGTTTTTTTTAGGGGGGGGGGTCTCCGTTTTTCCTTTCAGTCATTAAATCAAATATTAATGGCCATTGGAGATTTATTGGAATTTTTTTCAACCTTTTTTAATGTCATATATTTAATTATTATTCTATTTATACATTAGCTCGATTCGACCTCTAAACCCTCTATTTATCCGTCGTGTGATAAAAGAGAAATAAAATAAAAATTAAATATATCCTTTATTTCTACAGAACAAAAAGTGTCCGGGCGCCATCTGAGCGCTAGAGTTCCTAAAATAACAAAATAAAGTCAAACCACTCTCAGCTCAGCGTGACATTAAGTGGGCAGCGGGCACGCGTGGATGCGGACCTCCCACGGACATACGGAGTCCCGAAGAGTTAATGCGGGCGGGGGAGGGGGGATATCAGTGTCCTCCTCGCCTCCTCTCCTCGATGCCACTTTTCTTGGGTCGTGCGTGTGCGTGTTCATGCGTGTCTGTGTGCATCTGCCCCGGGCTGAGTGGGAAGCGGCCGGGTCGGGTGGGTTCGCACATTCCACCCGCGCTCCATTTTCCGCTGCCACTCAAATCCACCCATCCTCACCTCCTCCAAGTGAGTGACGCGCACGGGGCGTGAGGACGGAGCTGTTTTGCAGACACACACCTGACGTCCAGAATCACGCCCCCCCCTCTTCCCCCCACTCCACCCTCCACTCGGTTGTGTTTTGTAAGAAACGATCGATCTTCACAACGCCCGCTCGTGGAACACTCTCCACGGTCGCGCGTTCACGGGCCTCGCATGAAGGCGTGCTGGGTGATAGCGGGGCACCACCGCGGAGCTCCACGGGACGTGTGACGTGTTCCGCCCCCACGTACCATCTCCCGAACCCTCCCCCCCACCCTCCACCCCCACCCCCCGTTCGCGCGCAAAGTGAAGCGCGGCAGGTCCACGCAGGGTCCGGGTCCGAGGGGCGTCTGAAGGAGGAGCCGCAGCTTCCACGATGCTGGCAGGTGGTCAAGTTGGACTGTCGGAGCTCCAGCGCGTCATTGCGAAGGGAGAGACAGCGAGAGATCCGTCCGTGTTTCGACTTAAACCTGTGCAATAACATACTTATGGACTATACGCTTAAATCCACGTCCCACTTCCTATCAAAATGACCCAAGACTCAGGGTTATTGATGAGTTGACCGAAACCTGATCGCACAAGATCGATGCCGCTTATCAGCCTTCAGATGGTCAACGATAGAAAATGGCAACAGGCAAAGTGGGTATTCAGATGTATCTATTACTTCATTCCCTCCCTTTTGTTCTTACTGGTATTTTCTACAAATATTCGATATCATTGGTGATTTAAAAAAAAGTATTACTTTTTTGGTGTTCAATTATGTGTTCAATATTGCATTTTGTACTGCGACCATTCATATGTATTTAGCTGGTACACCAGTTCAGATAATAATACTAATATGTTAAAAAAAAGTAAGCTTTTGGTGATAATTTGATACGCTTTAATTAAGTGGTTATGCAAAGCAGTAAATTAAGGAATATACTGCCAAAAAGTAAAACAATTCCAAAACAAACATAACCCACATATGTAACGACAAGAACAGCAACAAAGTGCTCTTCATGTAAACATTTAAATCTTAAAAGTGCTGTTGAGAAGCAGCTCTGTCAGGGTGACGTGCTCTCGC
>CAAKHD010009012.1:46667-91667 GCA_901007705.1 Fistularia tabacaria | reverse complement strand
ACACACAGAGTAGACGTGACTCACTCGGTCCAAAAAAGTACCAAGTTATCTTGTCTTTGGGCAAGTCATGTCAAGTCGCTGGTTATGTCAAGTAAAGTTCAGTCCTTACAATGACAGGTTAAGTTCCCTCAACTTGAGAAAAAAAAAAAAAACATTGCAGTTAATCATTGAATGTCCTCCAAAAACCAAGAGATGAGGTAGTATTTAATCTATTCCCATCCACTGACATAACTGGAGTAAAGACTTAGTGTGACGAGCTCTGACACAAATGAGTTGTTTGAGATGCCATGTCTCGAATAATTCAAGTCCAATTCACTGCAATCCAGGCACACAGACACAGACACACACACACAGCTAATATTACGATATATATAAGATTTAAGGAAAACACATGTTGTGTGTCTTACGTATTTTAAGATTTGATTGTAATAGCATCTAGAACTGAGTATATTTCCAATATATATATATATTTATAAACATTTTTTCCATACCTGATGCTTCAAATCTTATATTAAACAAATTCTTGGAAACATCTAATGTTTTACATTACAGAGTTTAATATTGCACCATCATCTCTTCAGTTTATGCATTTTTTCACCTCTAGATTTTTCAACATTACTGTTGAATCAAATAACGGTTGTTTGATTTGCAATATAACTGTGACCAAATTAGAAATAACCACAGAGGTTTTGAATAACATAATAATGATATTAATTGGCAAAGGAAGGATTATATCTGATTCCTTAACAAAGAAAAGATGAAAATCAGAGTCGTTGCTGTGCTATTTGTTAAGTTTAAAAAGAAATGAATGGGATTGGGAAGAGGGATTACAAACCACATGTATTTGCTTTGGAATGGTCATCCCTTTTAAAGCCTTGAGAGATTTTTGTCTTTGATTTCCATGTACACTTTTACTTAATTTAGAAATAGCTGGTTTGGGAGTGAGTGAAATGATCCAGAATGTGGGGGCTCATTATATACTATTTATTATCCTGCCCTGCTGAATATTCATCTCTCAATTTTCCGTCACAGATAGCTGTGGCTGTGTGTGTGTCTGTCTGCGTGTGTATGTATGTGGGTGAAAATACCAGTGCCTGTCCTGGATCACCGTGGTGAGGTGCGAAAGAGACAGCAGCTCGCGGGTAACCAGAGAAAGCAGGGACCTTGGCGGCGTATGCTGGCGCCTCACACTCCTTTCACGCTCACATGGCTGCAGTGAGGTTGTGGCATGTTATTTCCAGCTCTCCTGTCAGCAGCGTGTTCAATTATTGTGACAAACTGGAAGCTGCGAGGGGAATCGCCTAGGATGACCATTGTTAGCGACAGGGGATATTGCTGAGAGACGGGAGACAGGAGGACGTGGGCTTGCGTGAGACATAACACACCCTCTGGCGGCCACGTAGGAACCCAAACTCTGTGACAACAATGGCTGTGAACAGCTGAGTGCAGTTCTGACTTTACACTTCACCATCTGTCAGACAGTCTTGGCCCGCTGAGCTGATTCCACGACATGACGTTTCATTATAAAAATGTGTAAATGAATCAAGGGGCAAGAATGAATCCCTTCATCAATCCATTACTGACTTATATCATTTTAATGCAGGGGCACCTGAAAGTAACGTACATAGGTTAGGTGAAGTGCCCTGAGCGAGTAATTGCTGACGTAATTGCACATCTAGAGCTGACTAATAGTGACAAATTAGAGAACCATGTTTTTTTAGAGACGCTTGATACCTTAACTCACCGAGATATCAGATGTGAATTGAGAACGGTGACATTTTGTCAGAAAGCTGTGTTAGTCTAAAGACCAGTGACATGCTCAAAAACTTGCAGACAAAGTGAAACTACATCCTGTTGGGTAGAGGTGTCTCCCACCACACAGGCAGCCCATCCTTTGTATTTCCGTTTGTCTGTTTGCGGCAAGATTAATTATTTACAGAGATTAACTCTTGAGAAGGCCAGCAATTAAAAGAGCAAAATGAAACCAAAAAATGTGGCCAAATAAAACAGCTGAATTGGCCATCATTGACAGCCTGTATATTCATTCCATCAACTGATCCTACATCCTTCAACTCTAAACATGCTTTATAGTTTCAGTGATAAGACAGCGGGCTAGGGATTCGATAGATTTTGAGTTTTCTTTGGCATAAATCGCACGTCATCAAGTGAAAAAGTTACATTTTGTACAGAAGTGGTATCTGTTTATACTTCAGTCTTTCATTCCAATATTAATAGCGTCGTTAACCATCAGTCACAAACTGATACAATTTAACAGGTTGCTACAAAGTGAGGGTTTTGTTGTCACAGTGCATGTGGTTGTTTGACCTTTTAGTCATGAACAAATTCAATTAAATTCTCTTTACTCTTCGCCACCGCCTTGTATATGTTAAGATTTTTTTTGTAGTTATGGGATTCTTTTTCATTCTGAGCAACAAAATACGGATAGAAAAATATATATTTGTATGGCATGACTCGGCACATTAAATTAAATATCTCAGTTAGTGCATGCAAAAACCATATTGCTTATAAATGGGCAACTAAAGCAACATTAAATAACTCAAGTTTTATCTTAGCTACTTAAGGAAGATCTTAGAAAAGCAGATGAAAATAGCATCCGCTTTCTTGCTGTTTGACCATGAAATGCATGAAAATTAATTCGCAGTTGCAAAAATGAATAATAACCTTGGACACATAAATAATATTTTACAGATTTATTGAAGTCCGACAAATGGGAATGTATGATTTGACACAAAGAACTGTTAAATCACAATACTAAAGGAACCTATAATTTACATACAATTTGATTTACAAGTGGCACCTTGTGACAGGTTACCTTGTCAGGCATGGTTTAATTACTTTGCCAAATGCCTTGCTCAACACTGCAGTAAATATCCATCAGCCTGTTAATTATTCATGAAGCAGGAGGATGAGGTTCAGCAAAGTCAAACACAAGACTATAAAGTTTTTGGTCACTTGACATTCTTGCGCCTGAATGTATGATAATATTTCATGAAAAAGTGACAACTGACTACTAGACAGTTAAGATCTACAAATGAATATACCAGATATTACTTGTTACAAAGCCTTGCCTTTGGCAGAGCTCTGCTATCTGCCAAACTACGTACCTAAGTTTTCTAGTGAAAAGAATAATGTATTAAAAAAAACAACCAATAATAATGTATACTTTATTAATCCCTCGTGGGGAAAGTCCTTCTCTGCATTTAACCCATCATGGATAAACCATGAGCAGTTGGTTGCCATCTACCAGCACCAGGGGAGCAGTTAGGGGTTCAATGTTTTGCTCAACAATACTTCGACACACTAGGAGGAGCGGGAAATCGAACCAGGAAGGTTCAGTTCTAAGGACGAGCGCTCTACCTCCTGCGCTACACGACCCCAATGTAGTAATTTGAAGAACAAGATATTAGTCCTAATTTTTAGTAATATTACAAATATGACCATGATGACCACTGGAGATCCCTATATGGGATTTAATTGACCAAATACATCAGCCCATGAGCTTTAAAAAAGAGATCTATTCGTGATGAGGGTTTGGCTTCTGAACTGGAAATGGATGTAAACAAGCTGATGCAGTATTTTCACTGGCACCCTCCCTTTGCCCCAAAGGCCTAAAAGACAGGTCCCTTCTGCATGTTTTCCACATGCCTGTTCCCTCATCCCTCCATTGCTGTCTAGCTGTTCATTTCAGCAGTAAGCCATAAGAATTATGTGGATGTGCATTAGCTTAATTGAAATCTGGTCTGGTTATATTTTAAATGACAACCAACTGCAAATGACATGGATTAGACGTGTCTGCTGAGACATCAGACTCTTGGACACATATTGGATTGAAATTGTATAATTTCTGGATAAGACTGAGGCCTGAAATGGAGCAGGGAATACCTTTTTTTCATGTGACTGGGTCCCTCTGATATGCTCATGGTACATATTTGATCTGCATCAGATGTGAGAAGAAAAGAATAGCTGTTTGTTCACATGAACCATGTTACTGGCCATTGTCCTTCCCCTGTATATGTTACCATTACTACACTTCCCGTCAATAGAGAGGACAATATAAACGTTTTCATTATTTTTATTTTTTAATTTATCTTTTTTAATCAGCATTACTTTGTGAGTTTGACTTTACTGCAGTTGGAAAAACTCAGCCGCTTGTAAAGCCACCAGGGAAAACCCAGACTCTGTCTCTTAGGACACTCATCCCCGATGTTAATCTGTTTTCTGGCACGCTAGTTGTTGGCGAGTACTCTTTTTGGCACAGCCTTTTACTCTCCAGTGGTCTGTAAGAGCTACAAATGGCTATTAAATTGTTTGTGGTTTTAACAAGTCCAGTGGCCTTCTCCAGATCTAAAGTATAGATGAGCTAAAGCTCTTTGACAATGATCGATCACATTATGTAACGTTCCAACAAAACATGTCCTCTCCATTCCCTTTCACAAGAGTGCTGTTGATGCACCTTGGGCTTAAAGTCGCTCAATTGATTTGTGTTTGGTAAAAAGGAATGCAAACAAGCAGGAGCAATCCTTTTTTTCTCCTTACCCCAAGTGCAAAGTTAGCAGGTGCAGACGTATTGTATGAGAGTCCATGTCAAATCAAATTATTGCAGTACCTTAATCCAAATAAAAGCAGGCTGAAACAGTTCTCGAATCAGTTCGTCTTCAATGCTTGGTTCTGTATCCTCAGCCAGGACATGGTATGGATCAAGTGTTCGGTCAACCTACAAACTCATGCAAAATACTGCGGACTTAAGATAACAATGGTATTGGTAAGAGACGGACTTAAGCAGTTTGAGCCAAATGCTTTTGTTTTTGTTAAACAAGGTAGAGCTGTCAAGACACCCATTTCAATAGAGTCTCTGCAATGAAAGCATTTTTTTTCATACTTTCAAATGTTTTCTTTATTCATATTCCTATAATAACAACCTGCATAAATGTAGGAGTTACTGTGTACTGGCTGCTTTCTTATAAATGAACAATATAGTTTAAGGTTTTACCCCATTTTACCTGATCTGAGTATCATCCCTCTCACAAAGTAAAAATGGAAAGGGATTTTCGAGTAATGCCAGGGATTCTACTCAATAGTGAAGTGATGAGCACCCCCCACACAGAGAGGTCTTTATACATGCCAAAATGCGTGTAGGACACATAGTTTACACATGTGAGAGAACTGTGTAAATAGTAAGCGTGATCATAAATGGTGCATGTTCAAACTCGCCTGCTTTGCATGAATGATTTCAACTCTCAAAGCAAGTTCATTTCCTCATAATTGTACCTGATTGTTAAAATAAAAAAAGGACATTCCTATCACGAAGCTTCATCAATGCAAATGATTAAGAAACAAACTGATATCAGTACAATGTCTATACTTGACTTGTTTAATGAAGCTTGGATATCAAATCTTGCCACCCATTTTGCATCCAAATAGATAAAAGCATTAACATTGTCAACTACCATTCGAAATACTTCCTCGGGGACTACACATTAATTCTGTGATTTATTATCAAAACAATGAGTAAATTCTTCAAACAATTCTGTTATCGACGCATTTTCAATTACTCTATTTAATGAAAACACATATGTATAGTCTAGGAGTCAAGACACAATATCAAACACATTTTCTTTCTGATCTTTTTTATTTGTTTGTTTGTTTGGTTGGTTTGTTTTTTTACCCCTTCAATTGGGTTTGAATATTTAGCCTGCAAATAGATAGGATCTCTCATTCCCTCTCTCACTGTCTCTCTCTCTCTCTCTCTCTATCCGTCTGTCTCTCTCTCACCTCTCTCTCTCCCTCTCTCTCTCTCTCTCTCTCTCTCTCTCTCTCTCTCGATCTCTCTCCTTCTCTCTTTCTCACTTTCTCTCTCTCTATCTCTCTCACTCTCTCTGTTTGGCAAACAAGCACAGACAAGCCCATAGCAAAGGAGAAGCCAGTGGAGAAACTAGAATTTCTTGTAAGCTGGGGTCACCAGATCATTTTGCTCAAATATTGGTGGAGACTAGAACAATAAAACTTAACTCCAGAAACTCTGTGGGAGTGTGAGATGATGTGAAAATGCAACACAGGAAATATTCCTTCTCATAATTTACACACTTTTTATATCACCCCCACAGGAATGTCATTGTCATCTGATGCTATCTCCACAGTTTTAAAACTAGACCATCTGCAAGCTGCTTGCGACTTAAACTCATAAAAGATTGGCCAAATACAAACTATTTATCTTAGTCTTCTTAAAATGCAAAACACTTATTTTTGCTGTTCACGTACTTGCAACATGCAGAATTCTAAAGTAAACGAACCAGGGACATGTCCAAGAATGCTAAATTATCATGGAAAGGCAGGATCTTCGATATGTGGATGGGGACTTTGAATGAAACCAGCAAGTCTTTTGGGTCACATTGGCAATGATCATTATTTTAATTACACATAATATATATTTTGATAATAACCAGTCTGATTGTAAATCCCAGGATGGTGTCCACAGCTTTTTTATAAAAAAGTAAAATTACAATATTCAATTCAGTCTGCTCTTCTTAAACAGTCAAATTATGTAAGCAATAACAGTAAGATTGTGACTTGGACAGTGTGACTATTGTGTGGAGGCTAATTTCTCTTAATAAACAAGCAACATTTTTGAAATTGAAGAACTTTAGTGCCTGCATTATGTCACAGACAGAGAAACCTGGATGAAAACTTTCAAAATAACTTGAACACCTCTATCCCTCCAGAATAAAATGCTGAAATGTCAGAGAGCAATTGTCAAAAATGATGCTCTCCACTTGGGATTTATGACTATCAGTCTTGCATTTGAACAAATCACTTAGCTATTTATAGTTGGTCTCTCGACGTTACCAAATGTCTGCCATTAAAAACTTACCATAGCTTGGGCAGTTTTGGTTTGCTATAATCCACTTGATATATTTGTTGCAAGTAGTTGACAGCTGTGTTTTGTGTGTGTGCAATGAGTTGTGAAGTCTCTCTATCTCCCTTTCTTTTCATTTATATAGAAACCCCTTATGCTGGCATTGTTTGTTTATACTGAGCTTAACTCCCATAATGCTACTCTACAGTGTGATTTGAGATAGCCCAGTGGTGTGCACCAGTCTAATGGTGTGCAAAACTTCCCTTTTAGAAGGGATTCTGATCTGGAGTTTGGAGAATATAAAGCAAATAAAATCATCATTTACGCTCTCCACTTTCCTTAAGAACCCGGGTAGTCACTTGATTTGATATCACTTTATTCTAAACTCACCTTCTAAGACCAACAAACTGATTTGTTCACCCAGTGCTTGGCCAGAAGCAAGAGGGACTTCTGTCTTAATACCACTCTTAAATGCCAAATAAATGTACTTTTCATGTGAAAAATTGAAAATCAGAAATCTTTTGAAAATAACTACCACACATCGAAAAAATTTGATCCTGGTGTTTATTGATGAATGGATTTTAACCCAACATTTTGAGTTTAAAAAAAAGCCTTTAGTATGTTGCCTTCCATTTTCCTCCCATTGGTTTGATCACTATTTTCCTCATGCATAAATAATTTCTGACAACAACAGTCAATTAAGCAAGCAGCTTTAAGGTGTTGCATTAGTTGAGGCTGATGAAGTGGAGTTTTAGTCTCTATTGCTGAACAAAGAGCCAAAGGTTTGTGTACCGTGGAAGTATCACTTGGCATTTTTCCATTTTAACAGAAAGATTTGCTGTTAAGATGTAAAATTATGGGTTTGCATAGTCTGATGCCAAAACTATAACAAAGAGCCTTGATCCAAGTAGAACTAACTTGGTTAAATCAAGGATAAATTGTTAAAAGAGAAAATAATTTAAATACATTTCTTGCAATATGACTTCAAGAGGTGGGTCTAAGAGTAGGATTTGTGTATTCACAAATATTTGGAAATGCATTGTTTTTCTAATCGTCAGAAGACAAAAATAGGAGGTTCGAAAAACACCTCACTGTCAGTGTTGGGTTTCAAACACGGACAATGAATTGTCCAAAAAAGTAAAGTAAAGTAAGACATCACAGTTGAAACTATGAAATTAGAAATACATATAAATGTTGTTTCTTACATTTATATAAAGTAGGCGATCTTTATTACCAATGTGATCGTACAACATAAAATTCAGTTTTTGTTCACATACCTTCCAAAATACTTATAGACACAGCCATTTAACATCAAATCTAAAGAGAGAAGACCATCATTTTATTGGCAATATATTACTCACAGGCTCACTTAACCTATACATACTATAACTTTGCATACTCTCTACAGCCAAGTCCTGCATTTAGAAACAATCAGCTGTCCGCGTCTATTGTTCCCCAACAGCTCGAGATCTCCAATATGGCTGCCAGGAACTGTGTTACAACACCTGAAAAACCTTCATAGATTGAGGTGAGATATAGAAAACAGGCCGTATAACCTGGGGACAATGACAATGAAAGGGTTTTTTACTCAGTAACACACACAAGTCAGTGAGAAGCATTATGGCGTCAAAAGTCATGAAATTCACGCAATTTATTTATTTTTATTTCTTCCTCTAAATGGGTGAAATTAGCTGTCAGAGTGTGTGTGTGTGAGTTGTGGTGTTGGCAGGCCATGTTATTTTTAGGGGGAAATGAGCTCTAGTGGAGCCAGCAGCATATAAATATACCCAGACACATGTGCGGGCACACAAACACACATAGCCATAGTATCAGTGGCGCTGTTGGCGTAGCAACCCTGCTTACTAAACTCTGCCATCATGTTGGGGTTCGATTCATCCTGTATCGTAAGGAGAGCTAATAGTTTTATCTTCTCTCTCTCACTTTCATTCTTATCACTTCACTCTTACTTAGCTTCCACTCTCCCATCTTTCTTTGCCGTCTGACTTAAAATGATTCCCCCTGACCTTTTTCCATTTTTCTCTCCTCGCGTTCTCCTTTTCTTCATATCTTTCATTCTTTCCATTGAAGGTACTGTCTCATTCCTACATTTATTTTATGTCTGTTCAACTGTCAGTCAAAGCACCGCTTATTGTTTAAATCACATAGAGCTGTGTATACAGTATAGTGTGCGTGAGTGTTTGTTTTTTTTTCCCTGCTTGGATGGATTATTGTAAAAGACTTTTTCAAGCGAACATCTTTGAGCAATTAGTTTGTCTTTTACAACAGATTTGGATTTTTCTGCTGTTTAAGCTTACCCCATGTGTTTGGACACGTGTGCAAAAGACGAAGCACAGTTTGCACAATGACCCCTTGCACATGTCACGCTGATCAAAACTGAGGAGTCAATTCTGTTTGAACAGGTCTAGTTCTCACACAGTTGAGGGTTTCTTTGACTGCTTGAATCACCACCAGTCAAAATCTGTTGGTCATGACAGTATATTCCATAAATATATAAATGTGATGTAGTTAATAGATGTTCATGTTTGATCATCCCCTAAAAGTGGCACACTGTTTGTCTGTTGAAGTGTTGACTGGATAGCAGAGCGCAGAGCTAGGACATCTACTGTTAATAGCAGCCTGTGAATTGCACCACTTTGCCATGAGCTGTTTGGAATAAACATAAAAGACACACAAATTGCATACAGTATACCAGTTGTTATGTCTATTTGAGAATCTTACAGTTAAACTGGAAAAAAAAGAGATTGTCTTGAACTAATGATCAAATTAGGATTTATTTTTCTGTTGTAGGGGTAACATACCATTGCAAAAGTGAAAAATGTGCATGTGAAATTCCGTGTTATTCATTTTGTAAGGACTAGAACTGTGCACCTGTATATCCACCGTTTACCCTTCCAGGGTAGTATTAACCAGCCAATTCTCGATTAGTGAACTTAGCGCTGCAGGAACACTCTGTACTACTTCAAGTTTTGTTTTTTTTGCTCATTGCTGCCCATGTAGTAGGTTTGTCTAAACATTGGCTGAATAGTTTTCCAAGTAATTCCTTCTGACAGATACAAATAGAATAATTAAATAAATGATTGAAAGCTGACATAGAAGTGCCGATGAAGGCTGCGCACTTTTGTCAATACTTATAACATTTATAGAGTAATCAATGCCCACAGAGAAGAATCACTCCATACATGCCAGCAGCTGTGTCTTTATCCAGGGGATTGAACAGATCCAACATCAGGATGAAAATGGGAGGTAGGATGTACGTCCATAACTTAGTTGTAAATGATGGAACAAAAAATTAAATGTTTTCAGATAAAAGTAGCATTTGGAGCAATGTTAGACAATTTTTTTCTGTTGTCAAACACCATAGATATCAGCAGAAATTTGATTTAGACAAGGCAATGCCTTCAGCAGTGGATAGTTGTGTAATGATTTTGTAAATTGAGGGACATAAGGAGCATGAGTGATCCTCCAGTGGAATTTCAGCTGGGAACACAAAACAGTTGTGTATGAGTATATTTGTATGTGTGTGTGTGTGTGTGTGTGTGTGTGTGTTTAGGAAGTCTGATATCAATCAGAACTGACATATTTAAGTAATATTCAGTTAAAGAATGCTGGAGTAGCATCTAATTATCTAATTCACAAGTTGTCAGGAAGAGGAAAGTGCAAACCTGGTTGATTGTTGTGCATTTTGGGGTGCATAAGGGGACAGGTGTATTATTTAAAAAAAATCAAATGACTGAATTAAAAGAAGAAACAAAAAAACAACAACTTTGCATTATCAATCCAAATTACCAAATTATTATGTCTGGTGAAACTTGATCTGTCTCTTCTGTATGTTTACATTTTTAACCCAATCTATTTGATGTCAATAATCTTGTCTGGTCAGTATGTTGAGGTTATACAAGTGTTCAGAAGGATGAAAAATAATGTGCTAAGTGTTGGACCAGTTAACCCTGGTTGAGCGGTTTCGAGTAAATTAGTAAAATAGTGCCTTCTACAGGTTGCGGTGCGTTTTACATGTCTAAGGTGTAGTACAGAGGTGTAAATAAGGGTTAACTCAGGTCACAACTTCCTAAAACTTTATTAGGTTCACTCTCTATCATTATCCGGTTACTGGTGTGGATTTGTGAAATATATTTGCACCTTGAGATCAGGGAAACTATCATTAAAATTAGCCATTTGAGCCCAGAGCCAAAGGAGCAATAAATATAATAGACATCCTTTTCCATTTTAAAAAGAAAATAAATTGCTCATATGCCTTCCTAAGCGCTATGAGGTGAGAAATGGTTCTGTGTGCAAGAAAGATGTTTCTCAGTTTGTCTCTCTGCTCTCCTCTATGTGTTTCCCATCCCCGCTATATTTACCTGTGACTGTGCCTCTTCTGTGTACTCAGTGTTGGAAAGGTAAATATCAAGGTATTTTCATATAAATACTCATTAGAGATGATGGAGGACTACAGGGTTCACTACAGTTCGCAAGCATCTGTGTTATTTAGCCTGTTATTTAGAGGCTAGAACTGCTTCCAGTTATTTTTATATTCCATTCACTTTCTTTCTGCTGTCTACAGTTTACCAGGAGGCTATTATTATATTTATTTTAATTATTATTATTGTTATTAATTATATCATTGTTATAACTAGTTAGTGCAACACATAGCTACAGTATCAAATTGCGTCAAAAGCAATTATTTTGAGTAGTTGTTTTGATTTACGATGAATAATCAATGAACATCATGGATAAACCAAAACTTATATTTTAACTCAAACTTATATAGATATTTATTTATTTGTTATTTTTTTATTTATTTATCTAAGCTACCTTTTCTTCTTTACTTATTGGCAATTAATATATTTTATCTGTCATTATTTAATTAGTAAGAGATTAGCATTATACACATGTATGCAGATAGATCCATCAATTTAGTCTCTCTAATGAGCAACGTGAGAATTCTTTCGTACTTCTTTTTTTCATAAAATGAAAGGTGGGCCCCAAAGTCCTCGTTAAGTAGAAAAGACTATGAAGCGGATTTTACTTAAATGTATTAAGACATAGTGTCAGAAAAGAGTAAAATATATCTATTTAAACAATTTTGAATGACAAAGATTTAGGAAGAAAAACTGGTCCAGAGATGAAGATGTGAAAAATACTTGCATTTTCAGACAGCTTCAGTGAAGCGTGTGCTTCTTGTTCCAAGGTGATTTTTCTCAGCCATTTTTGTGCTCGCCCTTATTTCCTGTCTACAGATAATAACATGCGTCACAAGTGTCTCCTCTGTTTAGAATTATCTCTTATTTTCAATTTCAGCCTCCTCTGAGGTTGGAGGGGGGCTCTGGGTGGGAGGTATGGAGCATTCCACCTGGACTGTGGTGCGTTCGCAGGCGTTCGCATGTTTGTGTTGAATTACACATCACAGCCTTCACTACCCCACTGGCTCCACCGGGCTTAGTCCCCTTGGAGTCAAGCACGCAACCAGCTGAGGCCAGGAGAGAAAAGAGGGACAGGAATGAGGATGAGAGGTTCAGTGATTGTGTGTGTGCATGTCTTGTGTGTGTGCATTTGTGTACGTGTATGTGTTTGTGTGTATGTGTGTGTTTGTGTGTATGTGTTTGTGTGTATTTGCACGTTGCTCTGTCCTTCTACGGGTTGACTTTTTGGTCTCATGTTTAAGGCATTTAGTTATTCTGGTTTTGGGGGAGAATGACCAGAATAAAAACACACCTACCCTTGCCCAAGGTCTTCACTAAATTTTTCCCAGTCATGTTTACACACACAACCATGTATCACCTACAACCTGAATAACCAACAAGCTACAACCTTATCCAGTGTTTATTAAAGGTCTCCAGGGTGAATGTTAGGACAGCAAATTGCCGCCCAGATATTTTTCTGTGTGTAAGCAATGTTGCCCCCCAGAGTTTGAGTGTGCTCCAGGGTTATTTTATCTGTCTGATTGTGTCACAGAATGTTTCCACCATGATGCATCAGATTGAGATTAAACCTTGTGTGAAGAAATCAGCAGGAGCCAGAGATAAAACATTTTTTGCTGTTGGAACCTTACAAATTCAATTTGCATATAAATTCACATTATCTACCTGGGTTTGCTGGTGTGAGTGACAGTCAATTGAGGTATTACTTGTGCTTTATAAGACTTGTTTATGCACAGGGATGAAGAGACAATTGCTTTTACTTTGTCTTGACCAGCTGTAGTTTTGTTTTTGGTACATACATATTGGTACCTTAAGTTCAGCCAAAATAGCATCATACTTGTGTTCAACAGGAAATAATCCTACTTGATGGTATTGTTTTTGGCAGATTCCACAACCAAGTAATAATTTGTCAAAGGCCTTGGACATTTCACATATTTCTGTATATTTCTTTCACACATCAAACTGCAATAGGCAAGTCTGTGTACTTCCCTCAGCACCGGGACACCTGAGGTGCTGTCTGGTCCTGCATTGACCGGAGCGCTTCCTCTAAGTGATCGTGCTAGAGCTGAGTTTGTGGATTATTAACTTCCTGTCAGGCAGGAAACCGGAAAGTACAACTCAGCCTTCAGCTCCACAATCACCTACGTAAAACTCCTCATTTTTGCAGACAACACCATCTTCATCAGGATGGTGACGAATCTGGAAACTAACAGGAAATTGCGCTGTTAACATTTGGCATAACCTGGATTGATTTCAAGACAATAGAGTTTCCAATAGGTAATGAGCACCACCCCACCTCATCTCAATTGGTCATCCATGCTGCACTGACAGTTATCGCTTAACTTCCTAAAAATGTTCATTGTAATGAAGGACCATAAGGGATCACTTTTCCTTGGGTAAAAGAACTTGTCCTAGGTGATGTTGCTGATCTTGTTGAACAGCTTTTATTGAACCATTCATCACTCACCAAGCCATCCCACCCTGGATGCACACTATTTACTGATTCCCTGAGTAAACATACTGAGATCTATATATCTTCCTGCAGGAACCACTCTTTCCCAGGACCGGTTTCCTTTTCAAACAGCTAGACTGTGGTTCAGTTGGCTTAATGCTATCATCTAGCTTTTTTGCATTCCATTATTTATTGTTTGTACCGAACATTTGCAGTATAAATACACACACATTAACACATTCTGTACAAATGTTATCCATCTCTGTCTTTGAGTTATCTAATACAGTCATGGCACTTATTTTAATTTCAGGTCTTGAAATCTCCTTCTATTTCCAATGCTGCAAGCACCAGACATATCATTTGTAGGATTTTACACAAAAAAGACAAAAACAAAAAATCACCACATTCAATTTTGCAGGTGCTTCAATGTAAGATAGACTTTAGTGGAGTCGCCCGTGATGAAAGGGAATCAAAGTAATGAGAGAATGAGGTCACTTCTGGCTGGATGTCAGCGGATGTGGCCGGGATGATGTGGAGTGGCAGAGAGCGGGGTTATCACTCGATGAGTGCTGAATACTGACATAGTCTGGATGGGGAGAGAAGACAGCCATCAAAGAGGCAGGGAGAGAAAAGTTTATCTGAACTGTTGAGAGGATGAGATGAGAGGGTAAATGAGAGGAGGAGCTGTTTGACCTTTCAGACCTCTGGAAGGATGATCTGTTAGTTATACCCTCTCATGTTATCACTGTAATTTCATTCACGAACACAGTGTCTTCCTTTTCAGGACTTATTTTTTCTTTATTTTCAAGATATTTAATTGTGATTCAGTTTTTCATGAAAGGAAATGTGGATAATCTCTTCCACTAGCAACCCCCAAAGTGTTTAGTTATGCGGAATAGTCCTTTCAGTTTGCTGTCAAAAATCTCAGGAGAATTCTCAAACTGGATCTGTGCCACAGCTGATTGAGACAGGCGCACAGGGCTTTACAGAGGTATGTGTGGTCTTGGGAACTCATAACCCAAGACTCATAAAGCAGGCTTGAGAAACGTTAAAGACAACATGCTTACTTGGTCAGAGTAACGTCCTAAAAGCTCATTTTCATAGAATTTGTATCTGTGAAAGGACCAGTCCATTGCTTGAAATATTTTCCAAATTATAAAAAATAGTGAGCAAATGGCATGTGACCGTTCAATATCACATATTTTTTTCATGCATGTCTGCTGAAGACCAGGTGGTTACTTATGAGAGTGAGATGTTGGTAACTATATTGATCTATTAGGGAAAGGAAGAAATGATGATACAATATAGCCAATAGAGGGAACCTAGAGCTCCCATCCATTGGGCAACAGCTCACTTCTCAATCTAAAAGGATAGTCCACCTTTGGAAAAGGAGAGTCAAGCTTTGGAAATTCAGGATATAAATTGACAGCGGCCTAATGTCTGACCTTGATGGAAGAGTGCAAGAAATATTTCTGATTCTGTGTGGACTACACCACTAAGTTAAGACTAATATAACATGATAATAATAATAATAACAAAGTCATACTGAGCATTTTTTTCAAATATCACCAAAAAACGTTTTTATTGATTTTTTTTAATTTGTCTAACTTCAGTTACACCTTTGTTTCTTACACACACACACACACACACACACACACACACACACACACACACACACACACACACACACACACACACACATATATATATATATATGTGTGTGTGTGTGTGTGTGTGTGTGTGTCTGTCTGTGTGTGTGTCTGTGTATATAAGTATCAATAAGTATCAATCTGATGAAAAATGTGCAACTGCAATATTTAGATATTGATTTTTTATGAATAAACTTCACATCATATACGTGAACATATTTTTTTGTTTTCCTTTTAGTATGATTTACCTCTTGGGAGCTACACAAGCTCTTGCTAGATAGCAAAATCAGAGCACATACTTTACTGGGGTCTGACCATGGTTAGGCGATCATTGTGCATCCAAGCGCTATTGATTTGGCTCTGTCCTTCACGTTTCGTTATAATTGTGAGACAATCAATCATTCATCCATCCATCATAACATATTATATGTCTGATTTAGCCAGTGAGCAAAAACTTTGTTTTTGGTCTTTCCACATGTATAATGATACAAAACCTGTCAGCCTCACTATGGCAACCAAGTGATGGGAGAAAAATCAAAAGGAAAAGTAGTAAAACAATGTGAACAAACATCTAGGAATAATTGCTTTGAATTGAGTGTTTTCAGGTGGGATCTGCTTGGGGCCTTGCTCGAATATAACAACATTATTTTCTAGACTGCATGAAGTGAAACCGCAGTTGAAACAAAAGGTGTAATCAGCTCTGTTTGTTGTAGGGAAAGACAAATTTTTTTCAGACTCAACATGTGATCGGATGTCATGCAGCAAAGCTTTGAGTTGTGTAGACAGAACACAATCTGAGCTGCTGCCTTCAAGATTCATTGCCAGCTTGCACATGAGAAAGCCTATTTCTGTAAGGCACAGCTGGTCTGGAGATATGAGACTGAAGTAACGTGTGTGTGTGTGTGTGTGTGTGTGTGTGTGTGTTTGTTTGTGTGTGTGTGTGTCTACGTGCGTCTGTGTGTGTGTGTGTGTGTGTTCGTGTGTGTTTGTGTGTATGTGTGTGTGTGTGTGTGTGTGTGTGGAGGTAGGTCGGTACGTCTTCTTTTGTATGTGAATGCTGTGTATCTCTCTGACCTGTCTGGCCTGGAGGTGGTGTGTGTGATAAACCACTTTCCCTCCTCTCAGTGTCCTTACAACCAGACATTTATACAAAACATTTCCACAACGTCATGGGAACAGACCCTCCCTACACGATCTGAAACGTGGACTTAAGGAAAACATCAAGGCTGCGCGTAAACATCCGCTTCATGGTCCTGGAGAACAAAACAGAACTACTGCCTATTAAAGAGGCCCTATTGTGTTTTCTTTCCTGTCAGGTACCTGGCCAAGCTGTCATCAGTGGGAAGCATCAGGGATGAAGAGACGTGCGAGAGGTTACGGGGCCTCATCCAGAGACAGGTGTGTAACTGCAAGAATTTCTTGCATACAAAAACAGTAGACATAAAGATCAGACACATAAGAAATGTTCTGCTCCAGCTCATTTGGGTTTACTGGTTCCATATTTGGAAAATATCTGCTGTAGATGTCTGTTTTGTCTCCAGTAGAGTTAAACAAGATAAACATCACCCAGTTTCATTGTGGTCCCATTGGACTCATATATAACTTAATATATTAATTTGGTGATTAATTCCAATCCAGGTGAGAATATGACACAACTGTCGAAAGGCGGGGAAAAAATTAAAAAATTCATGAATCAAAGTCAAAAATAACTAGAATTATATATGTTTGTGTGTGTGTGTGTGTGTGTGTGTGTGTGTATGTCCGTATATTTATCATCCACTGTATTTAAAACATAAAGACCCATTTTAAAGTTGGTTGTTTTTTTTCTGCTTTTGCTTTATTTTTCTCATCTTGAAACTTGGACATCCATCTTACATTTGGCAGGAAATGCAACTTTTAAGCAATTTACAGTTTCATGCTTAACTAATCACCCCTTTTAGGAAAACTGACATACAAAACAGGATGTAAAAGGCACTGCTAAAACAGAATCTAAACCTGTTACACAGTGTATTCACATATGAGAGTGTTTTGGCAATGCTTTATAATTCCCAATCATCCTGCAGCCGTTGAATCACCATCAATATGAACCTATTTGTATCTATACGTCAGAGATTCCTTGCTTTGCTATCACCATCAAGATTCAGGTTAAGTCAAGGCACTTCTGAAGGACAGACTGTAATTTGGTTAATTACAATAGGTACAATTGTCTGCTGCTTTTTGGTCAGAACAACAAGGCAGGAGTCAGAACATATAAGTTGTGTTTGATGTTTGATCAGTATGCTGTGGGTGTGTGTGTGCCTGTGTGTGTGTGTGTGTGTGTGTGTGTGTGTGTGTGTGTGTGTGTGTGTGTGTGTGTGTGTGTGTGTGTGTCTGTCTGTCTGTTTTTCAGGTACAAATATGTAAGCGCAGTGTGGAAGTGATGGATGCTGTGCGCAGAGGTGCTCAGCTGGCTATAGATGAGTGTCAGTTTCAGTTTCGCAATCGTCGATGGAACTGTTCCACTCTGGAGACCATGCCAGTGTTTGGTAAAGTGGTCACACAGGGTAGGTTCATACTCCATTGCATATTTTTAAGACAGATTATACACTGCAATGATTTTTGTCACCAACATACAATTTTTTAAAATACTCTTTATGTTCTGTTTTCAATTGTAAAGTGAAACAATATTACTGAAGATATGTGGGTTGAGGCTTGGTTGTCTGTGTGTGTCCGTGTGTGCATGTCTGTGTCAGGGACCCGTGAGGCAGCCTTTGTGTATGCCATCTCAGCAGCCAGTGTGGCTTTCGCGGTCACGAGGGCCTGCAGCAGTGGAGAGCTGGAAAAATGTGGCTGTGACCACAATGTACATGGAGTCAGTCCAGAGGGTAGGTTTCACTCACACTCTTTCACACAAATACGCACATCCAAGAGAAGCAGCCAAACAACTTATCAAGTACTTTTAATGCAATGATTTAAAATGAAAACAGAGTAAAATATCTATTTTCTATTCAGTTTTTAGAAATCCAGACAGGTCTTTTGTAGAATGTGAGCATTCCATTATATGTGTCATTCAGAATTAGATACGTGCTGCCTATATATTTTCTTATGGTAAATGAATGAAAGAAAGATTGCAGGACATATGATTGAAATCAAATTTGTAAAAAAGGCTTATTTTCATTTGTTGATACTCAACACACCTATAAAAGTGTAAATTTCTTATTCCTCTTTCAGCCTGGGGTCAATTAAAATTGTAGATATCATAGCTAAAATTGAGCTGATCCTCATAAAGAGCTTGAGAAGAGCTGTGTAGCTGGGGAGTAATTCAAAATAGCTTCATCCCAATGCTACTGACACTTCATACAATGTGCTTTTGCATTAAAGAATATAAATCATAGCTAATTGAATATCTCATCACAGGGTTCCAGTGGTCTGGTTGCAGTGACAACATAGCTTACGGGGTAGCCTTTTCACAGTCATTCGTGGATGTGCGGGAAAGGAGTAAAGGGCAGTCCTCCAGTCGAGCTCTCATGAATCTGCACAACAATGAGGCTGGGAGAAAGGTAAAACAAATATTACATGGAAAACCGGTTACCATTTGGACATTGGGTCATATGGTTGGTCCACGAGGAGTGATTATAATAAGTCGTTAGTCAGGGCCATCAGACAGAAGCAGCAAGATCCCTATATGATGGTAGTAACAGTGAGAACAAAGAATTGAGGAGGCTCAGATCGAATAATTTATGGCTTAATTCAGGGTTACATGAAAAGACAAATGAAACTTGAGACATTCAAAAAAAAAGTTTACTCAGAAGATGTTGTTTGGGATGCCTCCTGTGTGCCTCCTGTTGGGTGGTTTTCTGAGCATACCCACCTTCTAGGAGGCCCTGTGGTCAACCAAGAATATGTGGGGGCAATCATGTATTCTGTCTGTGCTGGAAACAGCATGGGGTCCCCCACAAGGAGTTGGAGTGAATACTAATACTAGTTATTATATTTACTGCCAGTCATGATAGATGCATTTTTAAAGTATTTCAGTGTTTCCCAAGCAGTTCATTGATGCTGACCTTGGACCTTTCAGGTATAACATGTGAAAATTAATTTAATAGTTTCATGTTATCAGAGACTTATGGGTAGCTTTGTCTTGGTTCAAGAATGAAATCTAGACCAATGCTCAAACATCTGTGGTTAAGACCATTCTGCCCTTGAACTTTGATCAAAATCAAATATTCCCATCCTTAGTTCAAAGTGAACATTCCCGCCAAATTTCACGTGAAAAAATCTTGCTAAAATACGACTTGTTCCAAAACCGAATGGATAGATGACGTGCAGCAACAGCTGGGGCTCACTATGACAGATGCACCAAACAAAATCACTCCTGAGGGTTGGCGAGAAATTTGGCCAAATGTACGACTTGATCATGGCCCCAATAGGCTTATTTTAGATCTACATCGCAAGTCAAGATTTGCCAGTGAAGAAGTTTTTGCTGCATCTTCATGCCACCAAGTATGCTGTTTTGGAGTCTGGGAATTATAATAACACACCATGTCCCTCATTTGACTTTAAGGATTATCAGCATGTTCAGGCGCCACAGTAGCTCTGCTTTCAGACTGGACTAATGTTTTGTCTGGAAATCTGTTGCTGCTGCCCTGGTTCTGGAATGGAAGATGAGGGTACAATAGAACTATGAAACACCTAGCTTTTGTCATCTTCATATTTCCACATGTTTTGCTACTTATGTTGAAGTATACCACATAGATTCCCATCCTACTGAATTTGAAACACTGTTAGTTGAAAATACAATACTCCTTGTTCCAAAAAATAAAAGGAAAATAATACAAATAAATAAATCACTTAAGACAAAAATGGCGAAACATCTTGGCTGACTAACTGATTTTTCTTTTAATTTGCACAACAATATATTCCAAAGTACAGCCAACGAGCTCAAAGACAAAGAGAAGAGCAAAATGCTGGTCTTGTGGTTGTACGATCAGTTGCATTAATAAAAAAAGGAATTTAGTAAACATTATGCAAATAGATGTTACAAAACAAATGTTGATACATATTGAAATTCAGAAAAGATAACAATAATTCCCCCTCTGTTATGGTGTTTTTAGAAATCTTGTTAGTGTGATTGAAGACATCTTAACTACAAAATAGGCCTGAGTTTTTGAATTAATTGATTAATGTCTAAAGAACTGTAATGACCTGCAGGAACATTGACAAAGATCATGCTTCAAGCCATCTGCGTCCAAACAAACACAGATTCAGAATTTTGTCCTCAAAAAGACTTTGTCTTGATTTCCTTGGAGTCATTTCACAAGTCACCATTCCTGGTCACAAGTCTTCATGGGGAAAATGCTTCACATCAGTCAAATCTGCGAATAATGTTACCTGAACTGGCATGTCAGCAGTTTTATTTCACTGATTTCACATGACTTGAAATGCCCTTTTGTTACTCAACTAATTATCATTTGTTTCAATGCCAGATCAAATGACCTAGGCTTTGCCAGGTTAGATTTCTGTTAGCTATGTTTTCAGGAAAAGCTCTGTAGGAAGTCAACAGAAAGTCCCATTCCAATCCTCGTGAACGGTTATTGAGTTAAACGATGACTCAGTCATTGCTGAGCAAAGTCGTCAAGATCTCTTTGTATTGTCTTTATCTTATTTTAAGGCCAGTCAGCAATTCAAAGGTTCTCTATCATTTGGCAGGCCATCCTGTCCCACATGCGTGTGGAGTGCAAATGTCACGGCGTGTCAGGTTCATGTGAGGTGAAGACCTGCTGGAAAGCCATGCCTCCATTTCGCAAGGTGGGCAACGTCATCAAGGAGAAATTCGACGGTGCCACTGAGGTGGAGCAGCGAAAATCGGGCACTACCAAAATACTGGTTCCTCGCAACTCTCAGTTCAAACCTCACACAGATGAAGATCTGGTCTACCTGGAACCGAGCCCAGACTTCTGCGACTATGACCCACGCACACCAGGCATGCTCGGTACAGTGGGCCGCCAGTGTAACAGAACCTCGAAGGCTATAGACGGCTGTGAGTTGATGTGCTGTGGACGCGGCTTCCAGACACAGGAGGTGGAGGTGGTGGACAGGTGCAGTTGTAAGTTTCACTGGTGTTGTTATGTCAAATGCAAACAGTGCCGCAAAATGGTGGAAATGCATACATGCCGGTGATGGAGGTCAGGGGGCAAAGCTGACAAACATAACAAACGCCCTGGACACCTCATCAATTGCAAGGATGAGAGGACGTGGAGGACTTGTGAAGCTCTCTCTTCTCCTGCTTGAACCAACCAACCCCTCATACTATGGAAGCTGACTGCATGGCTGAGAGGTCAAAGATTGTTTCATTCATTTTTAATGCAGTTTGTTTCTTCTCAGTAAGACATCTTTCACTCTCGCCTCCCTTTCTGTGCTTCTTATTTTTGTAATGTTTAACTTATTTGTTGAGACTGAGGGAATGGATGTGTGGATCTCAAAGAACAGACACACAAGTGGTGATAAAAGACCAACAGCACCCAAAGGTGGATGGGTGGGCTGTGGTTCAAGAGGGGGGGCTGTTCGCCCTCTGTCCTTGCTGCTGCTGCTGCTTCGGGGATCCATTCAAAGTGCTGCATGTTGATGCAGAGTTTGTCAATAGATGGACAACAAAGACGAAAACATCACACAGAGACTTTCTGTAATTTGCTTTGAGTGTTCTTGACTGTGCTGTTCAGCCGCTGTCACATCATTTCTGATTCCTCTTGGAATGCCCTGATGCTGCTCTCCTCACACACACAGAGACACTATTTCCGCAAGAGGGTGGATCATGATGTATGGAGTCACTTTTATATCATAATTGTGCGACAGGATTGCAATTCACTAAATGATTTGAGAGCAAAATGGTCAGAGGAAAGACTGCAAGTAAAATAATTTTGTCTCTAAAAACCAATCAATGTAAATTCATACCTTTGGTTGCTAATCTAAACGTTTTGATTTAAAATCCTGAGGCATTGTTATGAATTCCCGGCATTTCTGTGCAAATACAAAAAACAGATTTTCTGTCCAAAAGTTTGAAATGGGAATACAAAAGCTTTTTTTTCCAAATACGAATAAAAAAACTTCCTTAGCTAATCCCAAACTTTTCCTTAAAAATGCTAAAGCTATGTTGGTAAATTATAAAATTGTCACTAGAAATACAAACTTTCATTACTAGCTCTGTAAATGTCTTTCTGTTTCTCTGTTTTCTGTGTGATGGACATGCATAGCAAATGATCAAAATCATATATTTTTTTGATTTTTGGTATTAATTCATAACATTCTTTGTAGTTTTGGTCTCAAATCACTGTGACGATTGCAAACCCATTGTTTTGGATTGTGTATTAAACATGTAAAGATAACTTCATAATGATAGAAAGGTGTAAGCCACTATCAGCTCCTTCCAGTCTTTTCTGTAGCTCCATAGAATTTCATGGTGATTGGCATTGGACATAAACACATACACGGCGAATATTCAAACTCTAAATGTGCACCTGTATTAAATGTGTCAAGTTTCCGGGTCAGATCGATACTTGTGTCTTCCTGCATGTTAATGTCTATCAAATGCAAGACAGCTTAATGTAAAACACAAACAAACACATGAAGACGCTCATGCAGCAAACTGACACAATATAAACACTCCTAATGGCTTGCTGTGCATGTTCACCATTCACGATGACTGAAGCACTTTCTCGCCGACTGCACACACAGCTCTCACCCCATCGCAATAAACCTTCAGCCGTGGGCTCTGCCTTCTGAGTGGGCACACACACACACACACACACACACACACACACACACACACACGCACGCACGCACGCACGCACACACACACACACACACACACACACACACACACACACATATCATGTGCTGCGCCTGGGTCAACTTGTGCCACCAACATTAAGCGACGTTTGCCTATAGTAACATGCTATCATAATAGAGACATACTGCAGATCTGTAAAATCCTATACACTGAAGATTATACTGCCTATGAATGTATGTTAATATGGAATATATGCTGTGTCAAAAATGAACTGTCGTGGCTTTTTTCAGAACACCTACATGTGTAGTGAGTGTGCTCACCGGATAGACAAAAGTGCTAGTAAGAAAAAATTAGTGAGCAAAATTGAAGGTGAATGAAAGTAGATCTTGTTTCACCATCAACTATCACACACAAACACACACACACCCACACACCACTGCTGACATATTTCAATAAAATCATCCGTTTCTCCTTGCCGCATTATTATGTGGCTACAATGTGCAACATCTGACATTTCTTGTTTGTTTTCCTACAAACACAATTTATACACCATATCTCAGCTCATACGGTATACAGAGCTAAAGTAGAAGGATGTGCTTTTGGAAGCAGCCACTCACTGCCTGATACACTCTGGGCTGCAGAAAGAACATGGGCAGGAACACTGGGATAGACAGGGATTACAGCAAAATGCAGACCACATGGCACAAGCCTTTTCCCTCCCTCTGTCCCCGTCAATATCATACCCTCCAAACACACCACCGCCTCCACCATCATCATTCTATCTCCTGCAATATCTTTGACTTACTTTGGTTCCAGTACTCTACCCCATTGCGGAAAAAGTAACACTAACCACTCACAGTCTGCAACAGCAGGGATCTGTGCTTCATTAAGCCACCATGATGGCCTAGATGAGGTGGGTGGTGGTAGCCACACTGATTGGGAATGTCTCTGAGCATTTGTGCCTGTGTGTAGGTGTGTGTGTGTTTGTGTGTGTACTCAGCCTGTCAGCCAGTCAGTCAGTCAGAGAACTCAATGCCTCTTGTGGTTTGCTGCGGTTGTGGCGGAGACAAGAGGCTGACAGTAGGATTTTACCACTTACCCCTTGTGTGTGTGTGTGTGTGTGTCAAAATTAAGATGCAAGAAATACTGGTTTATGAAGGCTCGGGCACTTATTTGTGGTATGAAGCCACTCTATCTGATATTTTGTGCAAATACCCAACAAAGACAATTTTTCAGCCAAAAGAGAGAAGAATTATAACTCCTGTCAAATTGATTGACAGGAGTTTGAAAAAATGTCTCCGAAGGGACTGCTTCATCATCATAATATTTTTGAAATGTAAATGTTGAATTTATCTTATTACTGAATTAGGTTGCAGTCATGCACAAATAGATAAATGTTACCCTACTATTAAATGTCCCATTTACAAAGCACTGTGTAAGCAGAGTGTGCTAGGGCATGGCGCGCTAGCTGTGTGTATGTTCCAAACTGGCAAATGAGCCAGCTTGTGCAGTTACTGCATGATAACTGGACTCCTAAGCTGTCATACAGTGTTCCGTGTAGAATCCTAAGAGGATTATATATTGGGAAAGTATCTATAGCATTAGCTCTGAATTATCAACACCAACTGATTAGCAAGTTAACTTTTTGAAACCCAGTGTGTGAGAGGGTCAGATCGTAAAATGTTACTAACAGACCTCCATCAGACAGACGCATAGGACTTCTACCTGTAAACATTTAAATTCTGATCATCTTTGTGTGAACAAGTGATTGAAAAAAAATCAAGAACAGTTTCAAATAAGCACACATCTTCTCTTTACTGTTTAATAAAAAGATAGAATACCAACATGAATGTGAGTGCTACGATATAGAATGTTTTAAACTTTTCAGTCAGTGCAGTAGATAAGGAATTAATTTGATTGATTTGTTGTTGTGTGTATAAACCAATTCCACAGAAAGAACCCTTGGATTGAAGCCGATGTAAAATTGCCAATACAACTGCATGATAGAAGCCGGTAAAAAGAGTTTGGATTGAAGTGAAAAAGTATTTTGGGGTTTTCAAGTAACCATTAAACTAACATAGCTTGTCTGATGATTCAATACAACATGCTAATGCTCAATGAGCAATAACTCACAAGCTGGATAATTACCTCAACTCTCATTCTCCCACTCTGCAGGTAAAGAATCCAATCTTTCATATACAATACAATATTCTCAGTTGGAAGATCAAACATATGTGCACCTTGCTAAAGTTTAATTAAGGGTGTTTTGTTACAGTATAAAGACCCATTCAGACTAATAAAAAACACATAAATCCATTCGGTGAAAAACAACTTCAACACCTTCATTTCCAAGGGGCCTCATTCCTGGTTGGGTTTTACTATGTTGAAACATTATCAATTAGCCATGCTCAGTATACTTTTAAAACTGGGGGCCCTGCCTTCTCATTACCTACTTCTACAGTCTATGCCATGTCAGAGTACAAGGAAGAAGTCAATTAAAATAAGAGTTAAGCAGCATATGCAAAATTCAAATAAATGGAAAATAAACACCAGCACAAAATGACAGTCAGATCTCAAAACAATGGGAAAATGAAAACATCTTAAGGTGAATCCTGGAAAAAGATCCAAGATCCAAGAATTGAGCAATTATCTAGAAATGTTCCTGAAGAGAAGGAACAGGAAAATATTACCAGAGTCGAGTGGAAAAGGGTTTAAGAGCAAAATCCACAGAATATTGAGTATATTGACACCATGTTGACCAATAAATAAATTCAACTCAAAGATGTCTTTTTTTTTTTTGACTTCTTCAATTTGCTAATGTTTAAACTGTATTTTAATGCAACTTCCTGTGTGCTTCCTTGTGTTGTTGAGAAATAGACAAGATTTTTCTTTGGTAATTGTGCTGGTGATAGTCAGTTTGAACATAATAATGTTTACACATGCAGTAATTGTTGCAAAATTTCAAATAGTTGTAAGCC
Organism: Fistularia tabacaria; assembly: GCA_901007705.1. Lineage (NCBI taxonomy): Eukaryota > Metazoa > Chordata > Actinopteri > Syngnathiformes > Fistulariidae > Fistularia > Fistularia tabacaria. The sequence goes on along the minus strand of CAAKHD010009012.1, from coordinate 65,510 downwards.
AAATGTTTCTCCCAACTTGATGGAAGGCTTTTCTTGAGGATTTTTGCTGACTGCCATGTTAACTCTTATGCTCAAAAAGTGTTTTATGTCACTTTGACATAAAAACCAAGCACTCTCTCAACTCAGAAGACCATATCATACCACGTGTCTCCAGGACAAAGAACAATTTTAGATACTTGTTCCTGCTTCAATGCCATGGGAAATTTAATGTAAATTAGGCAATAGAAGACATTTATTTAAACTAAAGATTTTGCAACAATCAGTTGCCTCATAAGAAACACATTTCCTCTGCAGGATATACTTTGAATATGACTTGGACTTCTGTGAGAAGACACCTTAACAAGCCTTCATCCAATCAGGTGTTATTAAGAAATGTTCTACTGGTACACCTGTGAAGGATTTATTCCTGGAGGAAAGCATGACAATTCTCTTAAAAAAAGACCCTTCTGGGATCGCAACTTAGTACCCATTCACGTCTGGTTGATTACCCATGCAATGATACAGTTTTTATCCAACACAGCTGAAACACTAATTTTTCCCCATTTTCTTAGCCTCGTCAACTCTGTTGGCAACTTCTGTGTATTTGTCATTGCTTCTGCAAATTCCATCTGTCTATGCTCAGCCGAGGCTTACAATGATTTGGTCTGGATTTTACTGGAGGGAAATATATACAATTATACCCACACTTAATCGTCACAACTTTCCATTACTGTGTTTAGTATTTACAAGACCAGTTTTTTCTGCTGCATTTGTTTCAGGTGCATTTGTGATGTCAGGGGAGACATACAAGGAAAAAGGAAAGATGGACTGCAAAGATATGCTTTCTTATGTCTATTCCTTAGATAAATACATTTGCATGCCAATGGAGATGTAACAGCTCTATACGTGGTCATGGAAAATGACTATTGTGGTTTTGAAGCATTAGTAAATTACTGCCGGATAATAAGGGCATGATGTATCTTGTAGTGTTGTAGATCAAATGACAACTCAAATATTGCCTTAGAGATATATGGCTGTGTGGTGCTCCCTCTCTCTGTCTGTATGTGTCCATGAAGGGTTAACAGTGCAGGTTGGCTGGATGTTAATGCCACTTTACTCAGAACCTAGGAGAAGGCTGGCTTGAGCCCAGTCCTTGGCCTCTCCCAAACTCCCAGATCTCTTCAGCATACTTCTCATATTAAAAGAAAACAAGTTACACAAATGAGACAGATGGTTCTTGTTTGTGATGACAGTTGCAATTCTTTCTCCCCCGGCTCTCCTCCCCACTCCTTCCCTCTCGGCACTCCTCTGATGTCTTTGCTGTTTTCTGCCTTGAAAGGGCCACACTGTACAACACAAATGCAGAGAGCGTAAGAGTCGGGCCTTGTGGGCATCCAGACAAGGACAACAGATTCGGCCATGCACTTTTTTGAGGATTTTATTAAATATTTTACCGTTGTGATGCTTTTATGTTGTTTTTGCTCTCGAGGGAGGTTAAACTGGGACATACAGTTAAAGCCATTGAATTATTCCAACCACCACGTTTACGCAACATGCTTACGTAAATGTGGCGGTATATTTGTAATTGTCAACCTTTTTTTATGTAAAGTATTTAAATATTAAACTGACCTACTCTATGCACAAATCAAGGTTTTTGATAAGATGTGTCATTAACTGGTGACTACACTTTACCCCTAAAATGCAAAACATATCTTGAGGACCATCAGGTTCACTGGTCGACATTACTAGAATTATTTTCGAGACAAAGGAGAACAACAAGAATTTATTTTCAAACATGCCTTGAATTAGCTGCGCTCTGCTCTTGAACCCATTGACTATGTGCTTGTCATGCCAAACCAAGTGTGGCACAAAGAGTGACCCATCTATCGTGCAGCAGTTGGTAATATGAAAGCATGCGGCGACAACACCTTGATGACAACCAAGTAAACGGGAAATCATCATCTTGACGGTGTCCTATTTTAAGGAAATATCTAATCCAACTTCTTAGTCCTACCTACAGCTGTGAGACGTACCAGGATGAAAAAAGCTTGGCATCACAGTTTGTTTTCATTCAGTGAGTAAATGAAACCAAAAGCCTTTTTGATGTTAATCAAGCATTTTAGGAGCATTCGGACAAGTTTGGAATACCATTAAAAGTCAATATCCAACTTATTCCTTTTTCATTTAGCATATGATAACTTAACAATGGTTTGATTACCGGTATTAATTTAACTCAAAATTTGTTATGTTTTATCATCATTAATTCAGTTTCACTGTGAAAAATAAACTGATTATCAGTTACTTAGTAACATAAGTTAAGGGATCCGTCATCATTCATATGCCAAAAAGGACAGAAAAAACCATTACATTACATAGGTAGTTCTTCTTTTCCTTTCGATTTTTCCCTTCAGGGGTCCTCACGTTGGGTCATCTTCCTCCATCTAACCCTATTCTCTGCGTCCTCCCCTCACACTAATTAACTTCATGTCCTCTTTCCCGACATCAATAAATCTTCTTCATGGTCTTCTTCTGAGCTTACTGTCTGGCAGTTCCAATCTCAGCATCCTTCGAGCAAGATATTCACTATCCCTCCTCTGCACATGTCCAAAACATCTCAGTCTGGCCTCTGACTTTATCTCTACTGCTGCTGTCTCTAAACAAAACAACATCACTGGTTTCACCACCATCTTAATCACCTCTCAATCGGGCTGATACTCTTTTGTCACACATCACATCTGACACTTTTCTCCCCCCTGTTCAACTTGCTGGCACACTTTTCCTCACTTCTTTCCCACTCTCCCTGTTGGTCTGGACTGTTGATCCTCGGTTCTTAAAATCCTCCTCTTTCTTTTAACCCACTTCTTATAACCTCACCATTCCACTTGGGTCCCGCTCATTCACACAGATACACCATGTCTTGCTGAAATTAACTTTCATTCCTCTCCTTTCCAGAGCATACCTCCATCTTTCTAGATTTCCCTCCACCCACTCCGTGTTCCAACTAAAGATCACAGTATCATCTGCCATAGTCCACGATGATTCCTGTATAACCTCATCTGTCAGCTTGTCCATTACCAAAATAACAAAAGGGGGACCAGAGCTGATCCCTGATAAAGTCCCACCTCCACCTTGAATTCCTCTGTCACACAGATGGTACACCTCGCTACTGTCTTTCACCTCATACACCACTCTAACATACCTCTCAGCAGACATCACACAAGTATTCAATGATTCATAATGGAAAATAAAAGCATACATAATGTAAATTAGCAATTATTTTGGCTTTTAAAATTAAGTTTGCCTTGGAAAATATGTCAATATTTGATTATGATAATGATGAATGGTGATGAACATGATCTTTGATATACACATTTTAAACTTCGATATTCATTATTGTGATATCCTCTATTTTGGTAGTTAGGAAGGATTGACCCAAATTTAACGTTCAGTAACAATAGCTTTTAATGCCTCGTTTAAACGCAAACAGTGAAAAGTTTGCTTGACGCAGTCATTGTGCTCTGAGATGAAGTGAGGACATAGATCATCATATTTGCTGAACTTTTGCCCTCTGAAGTCTTTGTACAGGTCATTGTGTGTAAACGGTTTCCTTCGCTCCTTCCCTAACTGAGGGTTTACAAGGACTTGAAAGACTGACTCTGGATTCCCATGACTTTTGGCAGTTATTCATTGCATTCGGTCATCGCATTCAGCACAGCTGGTGCAGACAAATCCACACGTACACAAACGTATGCATACCCTTTTGACCTGCAGTAACTCCAACCCTCTGGTGTGTGCAAGTTAAATAATGCAGGCTACAATAAACAGAGACCCCCTGAAAACAGAATCAGGTACAGTATCTTTTTCGGTTTTTTTTCAGTTAAAAAAAAACACAGACGGATTAAACTTACCATCTATAAAGTAATTTTGAAACATGAAATTCCTGAAAACTCAGTCATGCATACATTTTTATAGCGATTGCCAAGCCTTTATGGATCAAATCCTCTGACAAAACTCATGAAGAAGTGTCATGATAAAATCCTTAACATTTTGTTTTATACATCTAACATTTTGCTGCTCACAGGTTGCCTCCTCTTCTTAGCTGATTTGAGAAGCTGTTTGCAGACTATTATGATTTTAGCACGAAATAATTCCACTGTAAATTATATCAAATTGTCATTTAACCCTCATAAAGGATGACGTGCGTAGATGATTGGTCGGCCTTGAATCTGAAACTCAAAGCCAGTTGTTTTGATGAATCGAGTCAATCCTAAAATAATATTCTCCTCAGTTGCTGCCAGTACGAGGCAGTTATTGACAGAAGCAGAGTTAAATTGAAAAACATACTTAGCACCTTATGTTTGTTGTTATTGAGTTATCTCAATTCTTTTTTGAATTCTAATTCTAAGTTCTATTCTTATTCTACGTTTCCTAGAAGATAGAATTTGCAGTGGACGTCAATGTATTTCTTTATTGTTTGAGTATATTTACATATCTATTGCAGTATGGAATAATTAAGCTTGGCGTCCAGAAAACCAATGAGAGGACAGCTAAGAGGGGCAGTAGTGTGAACTGTTTAACATTTTCATCTGTTTTAATAACTCATCTTGAGAAAAAAAAAATCTTCTCACTTATGTTGAAATAGAGAATGTCGGGAGCCATTCACTCTTTTGGATTTTATTGAATTGAGGTCCAAAAGGAACGCTTATATTACAACTCCAATATCTAACAGATAGTAATTTGTGCACAACTTACATTTTATAGTAGGAGTCAGGAACCTTTTTGGCTGAGAGAGCCATGGAAGCCACATATTTTAAAAAATATTTCTTTAATTCTTCAAATTAAAGTATAATAAGTCTCTTGATTTATTCTTTTTAATTACATTGTTATACCTGAGTTGACTAATAATAAATAAAATACTTTTTACCATTCATGTGATTTCTCGTGCTGCATGGTTTTACGGATGGCTTTGTAGTCTGGTTGGTATGTGGTGAGGTTAAGCTTAAGCTTCATGCAGGCGTTGAGGCTTTCATCTGTTAAATGTGCTCGTAGGTTGGTCTTGATGTTATTTAGATTTGAGAATGACTGCTCACATAAATACATAGAGCCAAACATGGTCAATACGGCAATACTCACACAGAATGTTTTAGCATAATCGCCATCTGTGAATGGCGTTCTGTTCCTCACTATTGCTAAAGAACCAGTAAAGCTAGCTGAATTCCAGTCACCTTGTCGGTTCCATACACGGAGTTGCTGCTGACTGGCTTGCACTCTGCATAGTAGCTCTTGGCATGCTCTCTGCCTGCTGTCCCCCACCAGATATTTCAAAGCAAATATGGCATGGTGCGTCTCAAAGTGTTGCTTTATATTTGACCGTCTCATCGATTAAATTTTATCAGCGCATATTAGACACACTGCAGAACCTGCTCTCTCTACAAAAGCGAATTCCTCTGTGCATTCCTGTTGAAATATACGGTACTCATCATCTTTTTTTCTTTTTGCCATCCTCATAGTCAGAAGGGTTTGCTCTGCATAAATTAGCTAGCTGACAATTTCATTAGAAAGATGGAAGTTTACTTCTTGACCTCACAACAACTTGTGTTGGCAGCCACAATATCCAATAAAAATAAGTTTTGAATTCGGACCTTCCTGTACCCTGAATTAAAGCTGGGATTGGCTCCAGCCACCCGCAACCCTGATGGATCTAAGCGGAATTATTTATTACTTATAATGTTAAGAAATGTCAGCTAAGACTTATCTGCGAGTGAGATGCAGTCATCAAAAGAGCAACATCTGGCTAGCGAGCCATAGGTTCCTGACCCCTGTTTTATAGCAAAGGTTATACATTAAGACAGTTACCACATTTAAAAGGCTGATATTATGATTTGTGATGTTGTATTTTGATCACCTACACTTGAAAAGGGGAAGCCCTGTCTATATAATTTGATGATAATTCATATATAATGGACATGCAAAATTCTTTTAAGGGGGTTCACTCAATGTGATGAATTGTGATATCATAATAGAGCACCGGATTTTCCTTTTTCAAAACTGTGAAACAACTTGAAGATAATACTGGACAAAAAAAAGTGTCAGCATGTGATAATGGTTGACATTAAACTAAAACTCTTTTATAAAACAAAAGGTATATATATTAAAGATTCCAAAAAAATAAGAATCTACATGACCGAAATAGCATTCAGCAAGTCTAAGTTCACGTACATATCTCGTGGGATTTATGTCTCATACAATGCCTTTGGGACTGCACTTGCATTTTTTACATGAACTCATGGGAATAAATCAAGCAAAATTATGTTGTTTATTAGTTTTATAAGTCTGGTAAGTTGTGCTTTCAGTATATGAAATAGTATCGGTAGTTGCTGTTTTTTCTCTTAAAATTAACATGCAGTTCCCATTTGCAATCAATTAAATATTTTGGGTTTTTTTTTATTTTACTTTTTGTGTTGTGTTGGAATACTCCCTGTCCCCTTATTGTGGTGGAGGGTTTTTTTTGTCCCAGTGATCCCTTGGGGCTATGTTGTCAGGGGGCTTTCTGCCCCTGGTGGGACCACAGAAGGCAAAAAGGTCCGGGGTGAGGGACCAGGCAAAGCATGGCTCAAGAGCACCCCGATGAAGAAAAAGAGAAGTGGACCTGGTTTTCCCTTGCCCAGATGCAGGTTGCCACCTTGATGTCGAGGGCCTGGAGGCTGGGCCTGAACCCATTGGGCTCAGCCCGAAGCGACAACGTGGGTCCCCCTTCCCTTGGGTTCACTACCCATAGGAGGGGCCATGGGGGTCTTGTGCAATGTGAGGTGGATGGTGGCCAGAGCAGGGGACCTTGACAGTCCAATCCGTGGCTGCAGAAACTGGCTCGAGGAACATGAAGCATTATCCTCTCTGGCGGAGAAGGAGGCTGAGCTAATGCACGAGGCTCAGAGGTTCAGGCTAGATATAGTTGGACTCACCTCAACCCACAGCTTGAGCTATGGAACCAGGTCTCTTAAGAGGGGTTGGACTCTTTCCCACACAGGAGTTGCCCCCAGTGAGGGGCGCTGGGCAGGTGTGGGTATATTGATTGTCCCCCAACTCAGCGCCTGCATGTTGGGGGTTAAACCAGTGAACAAGAGGGTGGTGTCCCTCCTCCTTTGGGTTGGGGGACGAGTTCTGACTGTTGTGTGCATCTGTGTACCCAACAGCAGTTCAGACTACCCACTCTTTTTGGGGGCCCTAGAGGGGCTGCTAGAGAGCACTCATATCGGGGGCTCCCTTGTCTTACTGGGGGACGATTGGAAAGCGAAAGCAAGCCCTAGGAAGGCCCTCTGATCTGAACCCGAGCGGTGTTTTGTTGTTGGACTTCTGCTCGTTCTCGTCAAGCACTTTCCCTAAAGGTGTTCACATGGCCACCTGGCAACAGCACACCTTAGGCTCCAGTTTAATGATCAACTTTGTGGTCATATAATTGGACTTGAGGCTGCATGTTCTGGACACTCGAGTGAAGAGCTGTCAATTGATCACCATCTGGTGGTGAGCTGGCTCCAATGGTGGGGGAGGATTGCGGTCAGGCCTGGCGAACCCAAATGCATTGTGAGGGTCTGTTGAGAAGGTCTGGCAGGGTCCCCTGTCATAAAGAGTTTCAACTCCCACCTCTGGAAGAGCTCAACCACATCCCAGGGGAGGCGGGGGACTTGAGTCCTATGTTCCATACCTCCATTGTTGAGGCGGCAGACATGAGCTGTAGCTGTAAGGTGGTTGTGCCACTCCGGAGGCATCTGACAGTTACCGGCAGGCCAAGTGGCATATAGCTGGGGTGGTTGCTGAGGCAAAAACTTGGGTGCAGGAGGAGTTTGGTGAGGCCTTGGAGAAGAACTTTCGGAAGGTGCCAAGGAGATTTTGGTCTCCCATCCAGTGGCTTGGGAGGGGAAAGTGGAACGCCATCAACACTTGGTGCAGTGGAAGTGATGGGCTGCTGACCTCGACTCAGGACGTTGTTGATCCGGGTCTAAAAGTTGCAGAGGTAGTCAAAAGTTCCTTGGTGGCTTGCTGGAAAAGTCTACCCAGAGGTGCTGGAGAGGAGAGTCGAACGGGTCGTTGAACCTTGGATCCAGGAGGAGCAGTGTGGTTTTCGTATTGGTTGTGGAACAGTGGACCATCTCTGCACCCCCAGCAGGTTCCTTGAGAGCACATGGGAGTTTGCCCTACCAATCTACATGTGTTTGGTGGACCAGGAAAAGGCATTCAACCGTGTCCCAGGGGGAATGTGGGGGTGCTCCGGGATTATGGGGTATTGAACCCTGTAATGTAGGCTGTTCAGTCCTTGTATGATTGAGGTCCAGAGAAACGCTGCATCGCAAGTTGTTTCTGGTGGGGATTAGACTCCAGAGATGTCCTTGGTCATCAAATCGGTTCATAACTTTCTGGACAGAATTTCTAGGCACAGCCAGCGTGCTGAGGGGATCCGATCTGGTGGCCTCAGGATTGGGTCTCTGCTTTCTCTCTTTGCAGATGATGTGATGATGTTGGTTGACCATGATCTCCAGGTCTCGCTGGAGCGGTTCACAGCCAAACGTGAAGCAGTCAGGCTGAGGATCAACAACTCCAAATCTGAGGCCTTAGTTCACAGCGGGAAACAGTTGGAGTGCCCGCTCGGTCAGGAAGGAAGTCCTGCCTCAAGTGGAGAAATTCAGGTATCTTGGGGTCTGGTTCACAAGGAAGGAACAGGAGATCTACAGGCGGATGGTTGCGGCGTCAGCAATGATGAGGCGTCAGCAATGATGCGGACTCTGCACTGGTCTGTCTAGGTGAAAGAGGAGCTGAGCCAAAAGGAGAGGCTTTCAATTTACCGTTCGATCTATGTTCTCACCCTCACCTATGGTCAAGAGCTGTGGGTTGTGTCCAAAAGTACAAGGTCACAGATCCAAAGGGGCTGAAATAAGCTTTCTCTACAGGGTGTCCAGGCTCTCCCTTAGATGAGGGGGCTTGGGCATCTAGTTAGGATGCTTCCTGGATGCCACCCTTATGGGGGGTTCCGGGCGTGTCCAAACGCGAGGAGGCCCCGGGGAAGGGGCCCTTCACCGGGGCACGTGGAAGGGCTCCCAGGACACACTGGAGGGACTATGTCTCTAGGCTGGCCTTGGAATGCCTTGGAATCCCCCTGGAACAGTTAGACCAAGTGGCCTGGGAGAGGGAAGTCTGTACCTCTCTGTTTGTATGCTAGTATAGCATGTAAAGCTGTGTAATCACAGTCACAATAGTGTAGCTATCATGAAAGAGGATGAGAGGGACACTACGACATCCCAAGGGGGACAAAACAAATCACAATGGAAGCTGACATCATCATTCATACTTCATCTGAATAGTGACACCTCACAGAAAAGATCGATGTGTCACAGCTTTCACTGAGAAAATTACAACTGTGAAGGGATTGAACTAATTTAATTGTTTTTTTCTAATGAATCACATGGTTTTGCCTTACATGTCGTATTTCATACCATTCCCTGGGCCAAAATGGTCTCCTTCGCAGGATCAACTCTCCTTTTTTAAGTCCACAAGTACCAGCCAGGAAATGATGAATCATCAGGGTTCTCAGTCCAGTTAACCATACCTCAGGTGTCGACTTCATAAAAGAAACAACTTCCAAGATAAGACATTTAGTCCTGATTAGTCAAGTCAGTGGACCAGCATGTTGATCCACTGATGAAGCTTAAGACTTAACTGGGGGGGTCATGGCAAAACTGTTGAGGCAGTTCATAGAAGACTGTCTTGGAGTTGACATGAAAAGACAGGTAAAATGATTAAACATAATAATGGACAACATTTGTAACTGATTTATAATCTTAAATACTTTTTTTCCTCCACAACATCCATGTGTCACTTCAAGTATTTCAGTAATATGGTGAATGTCTATTCAATGCATTGCTGATAATGTTGATAATACAACAATGAAAAGGCCTCTTTTGAAACAAGTAACGCTGAAAACCTAATGCACGTGGTAACAACAGACAGCTGACACAGCAGATTTACAGAGCAAAAACAAGTAGAAAAATAGCTGTACTTTGCATTTGCATTCAAGAGGAGCATTGTGTTGAGTTGGATGAAAGGTCATTGCTTTTGGATGAAAACATTCCCTGCTGAAGAAATATTTCCTTCACTCTGGGTCTATTTGATCATTTGTATTGTCAGACAATCAATACATATTGAACAAAGATATCAGTAATGCTTTAACGTTTGCTCATTTGTTGTTAGAAACTATAAAACAACACTTTGTAATCAGTGGATTTTCTTTTTTCATAACTATTGAATTTTGTAACATTTTCTCAGTGACACATTTCTTTTGAACAGTGGGCTATTAAGTTGAACAAATATAAAATGAGGAACTTCATTATTGGTCCCTTCACTGTTCTCTGTTTTGAGGCAGATGACAGATTCCAGGTGTATTATTGCCACCTTCTGTCCAACATATTGCATTACCACTAACTTGGTGCAGGCAATAGAGGTGATGAAGAAGTGATGGGAAGGTTTGGTATACAGAATTGGAACGCAGAGGGAAAAATGGTGGTAGACTTTGCAAAAAGGATGTCTGTCTTTTCCAGAAAAGACAGAAACATAGGGTAACTGATAAGAGCGGAGGTAGGTGCCCGTAGGTGGACTACATCCTGTATAGACGAGGTAATCTGAAAGAGATTAATGACTGCTAAGTGGTGGTAGGTGACAGTATAGCCAGACAGCATAGGATGGTGGTTTGTAGGATGACTCTGGTGACAAGGAAGATCAAGAGGACAAAGGTAGAGCCGAAGCAAAGTGGTTGAAGCTGAAAAGGGAGGAGTGTTGTATGGTTTTCAGGGAGTTGAGAAAGGCTCTGGGTGGTCAGGGAGAGCTTCCAGATGACTTGACAGCTAAAGCTGATGTGATCAGGGAGACAGGTAGGAGAGTACTCGGTGTGTCGTCTGGAAGGAAAGTAGATAAGGAGACTTGGTGGTGGAATGAGGATGTGCGGGAGTATAAACAGAGAAAGCGGTTAGCAAATAAGAAGTGGGGACAGAAGAGAACAGACAGGAGTACAGGGAGATGAAGTGTAAGGTGAAGATAGAGGTAGCAAGGCAAAACAAAGGTCGTACGATGACTTGAATGCTTGGTTGGACAGTAAGGAGGGAGAGAATGATTTATACAGGTTGGCAAAACAGAGAGCTAGAGATGGAGAGGATGTACAGCAGGTCCGGGTGATTAAGGATAGAGAGGGAAATGTACTGACAGATGGTTGAAGAGTGATAGGAAGATGGAAAGAGTACTTTCCATCTGATGAATGAGAGCTGATGAATGAGAACAATGAAAGAGAGGGAAGAGTCGAGAGGTGACTATTGTAGACCACAAAGTATCAGAGATTAGTAAAAGTTAAGTGAGGAAGTCATTGAAGAGGATGAAGAGTGGAAAGACAATTGGTCCCAATGATAACTGTGGAGGTATGGAAGTGTCAAGGAGAGCATACAGTAGAGTTTCTGGCTAGACTTTTCAACAGGATCTTAGAGAGTGAGATGCCTGAGGAATGGAGAAGTGTGATGGTACCCATTTTCAAAAATAAGGGGGGGGGGTGCAGAATTGCGGTAACTATAAAGTTGATGAGCCATACAATGAAGCTATGGGAAAGAGTAGTGGAAACAAGACCAAGAGCAGAAGTCAGCATTTGAGAGCAGCAGTATGGCTTATGTACGCCTAGTATGCCTAGTACGAGTACTACAGATGCAGTATTTGCTTTGAAAATGCTCACTGAGAAGTACAGTGGAGGTCAGAGGGAGCTGCATTGCGCTTTTGCAGACCTAGAAAGAGCATACGAAAGGGTGCCGAGAGAGGAACTCTGGTATTATATGGGGAAGTCTGGAGTAGCAGAGAAGTATGTTAGACTGGTCCAGGATGAATGCTGGTTGTGAGACAGTGGTGAGGTGTGCTGTCGGTGTAACAGAGAAGTTCAAGGTGGAGGTGGGACTTCATCAGGGCTCAGCTCTGAGCTCCTTCTTGTTTGCACTGGTGATGGACAGGCTTACAGATGAGGTTGTACAGGATTCTCCATGGACCACGATGTTTACAGATGATATTGTGATCTGTAGTGAGAGCAGGGGTCAGGTTGAGGAAAACCTTGAGAGGTGGAGGTATGCTCTGGAAAGGAGAGGAATGAAGGTTAGTCGCAGTGGGAGGGATTAAATGTTTGTGAATGAGAGGAACCCAGGTAGAACGGTGAGGCTACAGGGAGTGGAGATCAAGAAGTTGGAGGATTTCAAGTACTTAGGGTCAACAGTCCAGAGCAATGGAGAATGTGGATAAGAGGTAAAGAAACGGGTTCAAGCAGGTTGGAATAGGTGGAGAAAGTGTTGGGGGTACTATGCGATAGAAGACTATCAGCCAGAATGAAAGGAAAGGTGCACAAGACAGAGGTGTGACCAGCAGTGCTGTATGGTTTGGAGACAGTGTAACTGAAGAAAAGACAGGAAGCAGAGCTGGACGTAGCAGAGATGAGGTTCTCTTTGGGAGTGACGAGGACGGATAGGATTAGTAATGAGTCCATCAGAGGGACAGCACATGTTAGAGTTTTGGAGCAGTCAGAGAAGCCAGAATCAGATGGTTTGGTCATGTACAGAGGAGGTATAGTGAATATATTGGTAGACGGATGCTAGAATTGGAGGTGCCAGACAGGAGGTCTAGAGGAAGACCGAAGAGAAGATTTAAGGATGTAGTGAGAGGACATAAAGTTAGTTGGTGAGAGGGAGGAGGATACAGAGAATAGAGTTAGATGGAGAGGGTTGATTTGCTATGACAACCCCTGAAGGGAAAAGCCGAAAGGAAAAGATGATTCGTTTATCACACATTACCCCTGACACTTTTCGCCACCTGTTCCAACCTGCTTGAACCTGTCTATCTCTTTTCCACACTCATCATTGCTCTGGACTGTTGATCCTAAGTACTTAAAACCCTCCAACATCTTTATCTCCACACTCTGTAGCCTCATTGTTCCACTTTGGTCCCTTCAAAAGGTGCAATGTTATTACTGCCGTAATGATTATTACTACAGAGCGACTGTCAAGGTTAAAGTGTCACACATCTGTAAAATCATCTATTGAACTACTCTGTGTAACTCTATCCAACGCACATGTTTACTTCTACCTCTAAAGTTTATTTTACCATCTTCTACCCTGAAGGTGAGAACTCTCTCTGCATCCTGGGTTAAAAGTGACTTCACAAAGTATGTAGATCAAAGATTCATCTGCCGAGATGAAGACAAAGATCCACTTGAAGCCTTCAAAACAAACGACTCAGAGCCATCACCAGCAAACTGGTCTGGTTTCGAATAATACTTTATTGGTCCCCATAGGGGAAATTCCTTGAAGGATGTGGTCTTGTTGATCAGGGTTGTCTTCAATTAAAACTGACTTCACTGCAGTTTTTGATTTCCTGTTTAATGTTGGTCGGATTTTAACCCAAAAAATACCCTCTTATATATATATATATACAATTATCTTCATGTTGTATGTTTCTAATTATTTGTTTCAAACAGGAGGTTGATATGGACCAGGTCATCAAACACAGCAATAATCACATACTGTAATGGAATGACCTAGTCAGCACCCCAAGCCAAAGTGAAGCAAGGAAGCAAGTCCAAACAGAATTTTTTGTCTCATGAATGATCATCATATGATTCTGAAGAAAAATCAACATGATGAATCCCCCCCCCCGAAAAAAAAGCTTGGCATGAGAAAAATTCAACCACCCTTTCAGAGGAAAGAAGTACACAAAAAGTTGCATATCTGGACTCAGTCTGAGTCATCTTATGCAGTACAACTGAATCATTAAATAAGCATACGGACAACCTCGTATCAAGACATGTTGCACGCACTTGCTGTATTCAATTGCATGCCACAATGCTGGGTCATTCCTAAGGTTTAGATCTTAAATTACAACCACAAAAACACAAATGGTAACCCAGCAATGCCTAACCCCATGAATCCCAGTGAGCTGCCCAAATGAGAACCAAGACCTAAAAAGCAACAGGTTGAGTTGGGGGAACTTTCATTGCAGTCAATAATTGGCCACGAGGATCGTCCAACAAAGGATCAGATAAGAACAGAGTCAGATTTCTGGCTTGGGAGTGGTTTCCTTTGACACAAAAGAGCAAGATAAGGCCTCTGTGACTGGACACCATTGATTTGGCCTGAGGAGTGCCTTTTCCAAATCATCAGGCCATAGAAATGAACCCAATCAGATGTAAATGTCATGACCAGTCCAATGCAAAGTTGATGTACCTCCATTTTCTGTGCACCAGTGTCAAACAGTTTCGCTATCTCCATTCGCTCCAAGAAAAAGGCCTGTTTATGAATATAATTATAATTCATAGTAACTATGCCTGAAGCAGAGTCCATACAATATTACCTTGATTTGGTCAGTCACTCATCCATTCTCAAGAGTTTTACTGCATCTTTTTCACAACATAGCTATTTATACATATGCCAGCCACCACAGCTAATTCTGTGAGGCCTCGGACACTGCTCTGAGTCAGTGGTGTTACTTCACAGCTGTAGCACCGCTGTTATTTTGAATCAACTAAGACAAAAACAGTGACAGATTTCACAATCTGGAATTGTGATCTGTGGCAGAAGCATCTGTGAGGCATTTACACGGTTCAGCCAATGTCATGTCGGCCTGGTTGCCTGGTAATCACATCGTGTATCACAATCACCTTCTCATTTTCTCAACTGCAAATAGAGATTTCTGATTAATGTTTTTAGAACACAAATACATACATTATAATTATGTAATATGAGTATTATTATTATCAAATATACTGGGAAAGAAGCGTGATGTCCCAAGGCACCATGGGGTGATAAAACCAACCCATAATTGGCTGGGATCACGAGACATAATTTGAAATAATGTGCATATTTTGCAGCTTAACTTCACAGAATTGACTGTCATGTCACAACTGCAAAGCGACATAACAGATTAACAAAATCTAAGAATTTTTACTTGTTTACTCAATTGCTTTTCATAGCTGATTTAACAGACAGTTCACTTACATGGAACATCTTGCGTGTAACTTCAAAACCTTTTTTAGCAATTGACGAGAATCTCATTCTCTAATAAATGGCTAACTCTTATGAGGTAGAAATTTCAGTGGAAACTATCCTACATTCATATATGTAGATTTATTTTTACATAAAACCTCTATATGATTTGGTTTGAACAATGTGTCTGATTTGCAAGTTGCAGATAAAGACATAAGGAGGTTTATTAAAATTTTATTTAATTGATTTCCCCATTTAGGAATCTAAGAAACACATCTGTGTCAATTCAAATCAGGTGTGTGTTTCAAATGAGCACATACAAAGTCAGTTTTTAAATTGCAGACACTGATGAATTCAAAGCTGTTGTCTGGAGACAGTTTGGGCAACATGTTACCTGGATCAGGTTGATGGGGGCTCTACCTGCCTCAACTTTATCTCTTGGTGCACATGTTCACACATACACACAAAAAAACCTACCTTGCTGTCAAATGTCTGTCATCCACCAGATTTTCAGCTGATCACTTGCATAGCTGAGGTTGTGTGTGTGTGTGTGTGTGTGTGTGTGTGTGTGTGTGTGTGTGTGTGTGCGTGCGTGTTTGCAAGTGTGCAAGTCAGAAGGGTAGAGGTGCATGTTCCAAGTATCCATTAGCCAAAAGCAACCAGCCATGACAAAATAATCCTTGCAGTGACCTGCAGTGGTGACAACCACCTGCTGTCACATACACTTGGATTTACAGAAGATACAAAGGTGGAGATTTTATGTCATGCAAGAGAGAGAGAGACCCTTAGCGGCATAGCAGCAGCAACCAAGAGCACACCAGGTTGACATCGACATTAATAATGAGGTAGATAAAGCCAAACAATTCACACTCATTTCATTGACTAATGCAAATCACATTGTTTCTCAAAATTAGAAGCTGTCGCCATGAAATCCTCCATCACTTTGGATATTATGATAGAGCAGACATTGACAAGATCAATATCCTAATCATCATATTCCGTTTCGTTGTTTTGCTTATTTTTTCCCCATTGTGGCCAAAATGATAATCATTGTTGCACTGTTTTAACATTAACCTAAAATCTGAGTGCAGAAACCTCAATAGAGGTAAAACTAACATGACATACTGTGTTGCCTCAATGTTGATTATTACTTGTTCAAGCAACCAAATATAAGAGTACAGACTCTTTCCTTTTTGACAAAGCTTATCATTAGGACAGGCTCAGGTTCCCACTGAAATCTTCCCCAAGTACACTTACAGAGGCCAAAACTGAAAAAATAGAAGATCCATTTTTACCTGTTCACTATCTACTAGCCAGTGGTATGATTCAGTATCAGACTAGTTCACACGGTGACCATTTTTGGGTAGTATAGGGAAAGTGTATGGTGAGATCTCCTACGATGCACTGGATTGTTCCACTATGTGTATTTTTCACCAATGCATCAAGAGGCTTGAAGAGTAAGATTCATCTGCAGTTAGTCAAACAGCCTGTCACTCAAGACACTGCCTCTTCTCTCTCCTTCCCTCCTGCCTTGTTGTCCAGGTGGTTTCTCTGCTCTAACACAAATAACCATAAATGTATTTATATGATTTTAAAGACAGGGAATGGTGAAAACGTATCACTGGCAAAACAGTCTCAAAACGGCTTACTTTGAGGTTACGTGACATTAAACATTGTTCAGAAATCCAGCTGAAGTATTCATCTACCATTGTCCAAAAGCACTTAATGTGGCACTTAAGTATATTGGAGTTCACATGTACTATACATCATTTGTACTATACACTGCATCAAATGTGGAAAAAACGTCTGACATCTTCAAAAACTTTTCACATTACAATTTATCATATTCTAGTCAGACAAGACCATTATCTAACATTAGGTGACTGATTTTTTCTGATAAACCAAGGGATTTCATGTTCCTTTGTGATTTGAAACAATTCTCCTTCTTCTAAAGCTGAATAAACTCTTTAAATCCAAACTCAGATCAGCTGGAAAATGCATTGTCAGAAAGCTGGAATCGGGGTTATTTCTCAGCTGCCTGTGATATTTTGTTTAGAACCACATGGTTGTAGCTGCAATGCCACGCGTCAAACCTACAGAACATTATGCTTTGCATTAAATTAAATTTGTGCAACCTTAGAGTCTCTCATCAGGCAGGAATCTGTCCTTTTTTGCAACAATAAATTAAAGAATGATATATATTTTCACATAAATTTATTTTCCAGAAAGTCATCTCAGACGTCTCATAGTATTAAAGAGCTCATACTCATTAATACTGAGGGTCTGATCTGTAGGAATAGCAATTGTGCAAATAACTATTGATTTGAGTCCTCTAAAGCCCTAAACTAAGTGGCATGATCAAGCTCAAAGCATTGAAGTGGGACATCCCATGTCTTGGTTACATTTTTGTGAGAATAACTAATGGGAAAAAAGGATACTTACTCACTTAACGAGTTTCCCCTATTGGGATCAATAAAGTATTATCTTATCTTACTTAAGGATAATTATGTATGAAATTTGATATATGATGTATTTCCCCCCCGTGCAAACAGAACAAGAAAGTGACTAAATTCACCCCCTTTTTTTAACGACTGATGACATTATGCACATGGTGCAATGGATTACATATGCTATTTTGTATTTCTCCCAAACTTGAAATTTTTGATTATCTGTTGAAGTGAAATGGATACATAAATAACAGATAGATAGATTTCTGTACTACTACTAATATACTAACACTACTGGTTCTAATATAATAGTGACAACAAAAACCAACAGAAAAAAACAGGCTAACAACAACACCCAGTTCTCTGCCAAACACAGCTTTGATTGACCCCAACACTGCAAGTCTGTGTGCAGTACCACTGTATCAGTGATACAAAAACTGAATTCTACATGGATATTGATGCATTAAGTGGCATCACCACAGAATACAAATCTAAAATTCAATTGAATAAAAATTAAACTACTTATTGGTTTGCATCTTAAAGTTTATTGAGTTTTTACTAATCCTTGGATGAACTGATCCTTTCTCTATTGCCACCTCTCTGAAGTCACACAAGTATTTTTCACACAATAAAACAATCTGCATTTATTTTTCTCATGATGTCAACAAACGTGATATGACATACAAGACTGGATCCTATCCTCTCTCTCCCTACTGCTCTGAGATACTTAAACACCAACATCTACATGAAAACCACATTGTATTTCATGTATTAACAGGCGATTTGGACTCTTGGAATAGCAAAGGCTGTTGGGTTCCAGCGATAAGCAGGCTGCATGTTCAGCTGCGGAGATGTAGATTCAGATACACATGTAGCACTTCTACCCTTGTGCAGAATACTTGAAGTCCTGATTTATCGCCTTATCTTTGATGACTGGTCAAACCCGGCATGTGCTTTTCATCACTTTAGTGTCTCAGCGCCATAAAAATCAATCCTCACACTCTCCATTGGTGCAATATATGTTTCATTTTCGTGCTGTGCGCCTGCTCCATCCACCATGAAGAGAGCAAGATGCTGATTGGACAATCCCAGGAGACAAAACATTTGGACTAATTTGTCAAACATGATGAAGACCAATTGTGGCCAGGTGGCGTTCAACTGTGCACGCACACGAGCACGTGTGGGAGAGAGAGCACGCACAAAAACACACATTCCAGGAGGCAGGAATGTCCTTCGTTGAGCCCCTGTGATAATTAATGGCTGTCAGTATCTCCTTAGTGGAAGGAGGTGCTGACAGCAATTCAGAAATGCTGGGTATTTTTGAAGACCTCACAGGTTATCCGGGGGGGGGGGGGGGGGGGGCACAGTGTTTTTGG
>CAAKHD010009012.1:4641-46647 GCA_901007705.1 Fistularia tabacaria | reverse complement strand
GATGCGGGGGGAGGGGGGAGGAGTAAGGAGTTGGGCGGGTGGGGGGGTTGTTGGGGAGGGGGCGGGGGGGGGGGGGGGGGGGGGGGGGGCACAGTGTCTTTGGCAGATGATCCAGGTCAATGATGCTGGAAGATCACCCATATTTTCTCCCTATTTAAGGAATTCCTTTACATCTGCGTAAGCCTATGTAAATGTCACATCCACAAAGAGTTCAGCAGTACATTGTCAGATACTGTGTTGAAAGAGAGTTGAAAAGAGTAACAGTACTCTTACTCTACTCCAAAAAAATGTTACCTCAATCAAATGTTACGGAGAATCAGTGCGATAATCAGTATAATCAGTGGTCTATGTTGTATGTGTGTGTGGATGTGTATACACACTGTATATTTTTAAATCTTTGACCTTAAAATAGTGACTGCACTGTGTTCTCATTGAAGTGATGAAGAAAATAGTAAGAGCCACATATTAGTTGTTTTTAAAATGGTCTCCTCGGCCGACTGTATACAAAGGACCGATGTTTGACTTCTTTAATAATGTCATTCCAAGTTTCTACATCTTTAAAGATAGATTTGATGTGCTACATTTGCTGAAGGGATATTCGGGAGAGACAAAGACAGATAGGACCATGAATGAGTCCACCAGAGGTATAGCACATCTTGGATGTTTTGGAGATAAAGTAAGGGGCCATGCTGCGATGGTTTGGACATGCACAGATGAGGGATTGTGAATACATGGGAAGGAATAGACAACCAGGAGACCAATGACATGGAGCGAAGTGGAGATTTATGGATGGAGTGAAAAAGACATGAAGTTAGTTGGTGTGAGAGAACAGGATGCTGTGAATAGGGTTAGATGGAGGCAGGTTCACTGTGGTGACCCTTGAAGGGAACACCTAAAAGGAAAAAGAAGTTTGCTGAAGGGTCTTGAAACCCTGGTGAAAAAGGATAAAAACAAACAGAACATGTTAATTTGAGTTTAAAGAATTTGACCCAAAAATGAGGGCTGGACTGTTCGACAGCAGTGTTTTCAGACTAAAGGAATCCAGATGTAAAAAAACTGAATCCTAAAAGTTGCATAATCAACAGCTACCTATCTTAACCACTTGCATAGTGCTAGTTTGTGAGTCAGTTCTGTCAAAATCTACTACAGTTTATGCAAGCTTCTCCAGAGCTGAACTGGTATCATCTGATATGGATGAAGTTTCAGTCATCTATACATCGTCTGCTGCTTATCCTCAACTCAGGGTCGCGGGAGCCTATCCCAGCTGTCATCGGGTGAGAGGCGGGGTACACCATGGACTGGTCGCAAGTCAATAGCAGGGCCACATGTATAGACAGACACTCACTCATTGGGCTATTTTCCTTTTTTTTTTTTTCAATTAACCTGCTGCATGTTTTGGACCATGGGTCGACCATGGGTCATGCCAACTCCATAAAGAAAGGTTCCCTTGTCGGAATCGAACCAGGGTCCTTAGTGCTGTGAGGCGGAGGTGCTGACCATGAGTCATAAAATCAATGAAGTTTGCCTCAAACTGTAATCGTTTAGTCACAAGTCATCTGTGAAGATTGAATCTGTTGCACTTGACTGCTTCCTTTAAATAACTCTCTACACTTATATTGTATCACATATTCAAAAGCATGCATTTTTTGTCTGATTTTAAAATAATTTCTTTCAAGTACTACATTTGCAGTGTTGCTCTTATGAATATCTAGCAGTTTTCTTATATTTACACTGTAATATCTCCATTTTTGTCTGAGTCTGTACTGAAACAGACTTCACTCCATAAAAGAATTAATGACAAATAGTAAAGCAGCTATAAATATGACAAGATGTGCTCATCAATAGAGCAGTAGACCAACATATTTTTCGCAGTTCATTTGGGGCTTTAGATAGATAAAGAAATAAATACATACATACACATACTGAAAGAAGCAAGGCCTGGGACCTGCCGTTTTCAAGTTAAATATCTTTACCAGAATTACAATTGTCATCTGATCAGCCGCAACTATGGATGTTTGGAGAGATAGCACCCCCTACTGGCTGAGTCATGGTGGAAGAATAACACCTCCTGAATAAAATGGATCTTCATACTGTCAAAACATCACAAAAACCTAAAATATAGCAAGAGCACCCGCGGACATCGGTCACATTATCTGGTCATTGGAGTTTCTGTTGCATATCAGTAATCATCAAAAATGATCTGCAAGACCACAGTGGTAAAGGCAATTAAGGTATAAGTTTAATATTTTTAAGAATGCATATACAAAGAACAAAGACTTTAGACAAAGCATTTTGGTTTTGCACCAAAAACAACAGATGATAATAATTATACTGACTTGGGCTGGATGTCAACCCAACTCTGAGCCACCAGTAAAGAAAAGAACCATCCAAACACAAATAATCTTTACCAAACAGTCTCTCTGCCATTTGAGGTTTATACATATATATATTACACACACACACACACCTATCATCTATCTATATATACACACATATATGTATATGTATATACACACAGACACACACATACATATATGTATATATATATATCCACACGCACGCACGCACACGCGCACACACACGCGCACACGCACACTCACTAACTTACCAATGTATTCGATACACCCAGTTCATAGCTGTAACCAGTTGAACTGCTAAGGGTTTAATTGAGCCATGATACAAGTAACCCCCTAACCACGAGTTGTGCATATAGTGATAGACAAAATACTAGGTACACCTCTCTGTATAAATTGAGTTTCAGAATGTCACATATCAACCCCCAAAATTGCTATTTGCTTGTTCTCCACCTCCCCCCCCCCTTTTTTTTATAAGTATGTCACTGCTCCTTTAATTATGAATGTGACACATTTCCACACACCAATTCTTGGTGAAGAACAGAATTTCAAAAAAGGCCTTTCTGAAACAAATAAAATGTAATCCTCATGAAGGGAGGTTTTACTGCAGGGCAGCTTTATTATACTGCATTATATTAATGATCTGGATGCACCAAGTGACATGGCAGACGAGCAGAGGAGTGTGACCGCACACGCACACGCACACGCACGCACACGCACACGCACACACACAAAGATGAAGAAAAGAAAAAGAAACATTTTGGTAAAAACACCTGGAGCCTACATAAACATTGTGTGTCATCATCCATTTCAATGTCAAACCTCATTTACCTCATTTATTAGACCAAGGCTCAGCAACAGACAGCACTGTACAGGTTGAGCAAGTACAAGAGAGCCTTCACATCTCAGATACAGTAGGCACAGACATAACATGGCATGTCAGATTTCTTCTTAAAAAATCATGTACAGTATGTGTAAGGACAAGCCAGCATCAAGTCAGTGCCTCTGTGGTACCTGCTCCAAGTGTTAAGTGGTGCCTATGTCAAGACCATGTCCTACCTTACTCTGCCTTGGTCCCTTACAATACATGAAGAACAGACTTCTTGTTCTGCTAACACTGTTTAAAAGTTTCATGCTTCTAAAAGGCCAATTCCTGTGGTCAAATCTACTTTATGATTTCAGCACACTGTGCAATGACCACAATGACTTGACTGTTACTTGGCTTCATGAGTGCTGAGAGGATTGGAAGCCAGGCAGCAACATTGACCAATTCAGTTCTTGGCTGGAGTTTGAGCTGTGTTGCTCTGAATTACAGTGTCCTTTTAGACCTAGTTTCCTCAGTGGTTACGATCTAGAAAAATCACAACAGGTCCTGTGTTTGAAGAGAAAGGGGGTGTTGGCAAACAAATATGGAGCATCACCATTCATAGTGTTTCATCTGGTGCTGCAGAAAAAAATAACATAGGCATCGAGAACATGAGTGAGCTTGACAACAGAGGAGGGGACAGACCTGGCAGCTTGAAGCTGGGGAAAGGAAAGGTTTGGAGCTTTTAAAACCTGAACATTGGCCTTAGACAACTAAATGATCCGGAATCAGAATCTAAGGGAATACTGGAATTCAATCAAATTAATAATTACTCAATATACTTGACTTCTACTCATACGGAACCTTAATATCTGATCCCTGTCTGAGGCGATGCCACTCTGTCCTAAGCCCACCAAACCTAACGACCAGGTCTGGCTGATCTTCGATCCCAAACCCAAGTTTGGGAAGTTTCCTGTTATTGCAGAGAATTATCTTAAACTTGGTAGGCTAAGATTTGGACAATGATGTCGAACCAGCCTTGACAGAGTAAGGAAAAGGGTTAGAGGGAGGTGTGAGAGTAGAATGAGGGTGCATTTGTGTATGTGTATAAGATGTGTATACATGTAATGAATGCTTTAAAAGGTAGGGGGCCTCTCATAACAGCACACATTTGCGCTTCTTCTTGGGCTCTGGGGGCTCCAATGCAGCCAATATCGCCTCATCAAACACATTCTTTAGGCCTTTCTGTGAACACAAACACAAACACAGGGGGCTAAATGAGGGGACAACACAAACATGCACATATCAAATAATGAAAATGAAAGCTTCAACTAAGGGGGAGATAACTAGGTGAAACCAAAAGCAGAATTGAGCATCACTTAAAGGGGTGTCATAAAAGCCGGTTGGCATAGAAGTGCGGCACAGAAAAACAAGTTCAAATTCAAGGAGAAGAACTCAGACAGATTGTGCTTTCCTTTAAGTGAGATTATTTCATTTAGCTGGTGTAAGAAGAAAGTATTTACAACATAAATCACATGCGTAGGTTGTGATAACTAAAATCAAAGACAGGACAGGCAAAAAAGTGGAGGAAAAAGAACATAACCCCTGATGCACCAAAACAGCAGAGTACTCATTCCACACCTATTTTTTTCCTCTTTACTTTACAGATCCTGCTATTTAGATTATTTTCCAAATAATTAACCACAGAACATCCAAATTACACATGGAAGAAATATTTTACAACATTAAAAAATGCAATCACAAAGTCTGCGTACAGGAAGTTTATTCATTTGTATTTGCCCCCTGTGCAGAGCAGCTAACAACGTGAGCTTGGTCATGTGAAGTTACCAGAAACCACTAAGCCCCTCAATGTTTTT
This sequence comes from Fistularia tabacaria, assembly GCA_901007705.1. NCBI lineage: Eukaryota > Metazoa > Chordata > Actinopteri > Syngnathiformes > Fistulariidae > Fistularia > Fistularia tabacaria. Next base: position 41,611 of record CAAKHD010009012.1, on the reverse strand, counting down.
CAGTTGACTAAACCTGCTGATTTTTCTATAAAAACACAGGGGAAATAAGGGAGCCAGAGAGAGAAGAGCTAGTTCATTTGTCTTTTATTAATTACTTTCACAAGTTATTTCACACAGATAAATCTTCTTTCTTTTTTAAATAACTATCTGGACTTCAAAGACAGCAGGCTATGCACCATAGTTACTGGCACATATTTTATATAGAAAGGGCTGGGCAAAACATGGCAAACCATTCTTTAGGACTAACAATTCAATTAACTGATCACTGTAATGAGACAAACAGGATTTAGCCATTTAGATTTAAAATAAAGAATTATTATTTCCAGTGTAATCGCCCAACAGTGTAATAGCCCAACACTCACTATATAAGTACTTAAAGCCCTCTATATACAGTTAGACAGTCAAGTTGTACAAAAAATACATTTGCATTTAAACTGGAAGCTCTGTTTGGTGTTCAGATCAATATTAATATTAAGCCATGTAAAGCCAACACCCACAGTTCAGCCCCTTCCAAATCAACTCGTACAGAGCATGAGGCACACAAAAACAGTGTCTTTTCCCAAATGACATCCTACATCTTCTGTGAGCTGCTGCTACCCCTTTAGCGAGCAGCCCCATGAATGAGGTTGATGTTTGAATTATAAAGAGTCAAGTGAAAACTGAGGATATAAAACAGGACAAAACGATCGACATGGAGGATTTGAAGTATTTGAACACACAAACCAAGCAAAATGTTAGCTGTTAAAGAACAAGACAGGGTCATTGAAGTGAGAAGCAGTTGGGTGGGAAGTTGGACCATTACCTGACTGATGGGTTGGTTAGTACAAGAGTTGATACTGACATTTGTTAAGATCTCAGAAGATGCACATGTAAAGAGATTGGCAGGATAGGATTTCTGGGGGGCAAAACTGAAAAAAAAAAATCTAAATTGTCAATCAGAGGAAGAGAAGATGTAGAAGTGGAACAGAGTTTAAAATAAACAGCAATTCCTCTTTCTCTGCGTCTCAGGTGGCTCTAGGGCAGCTAGGATAGCTTCATCAAATACATTCTTCAGCCCTCGCTACAATGGCAGGAGAGGGAAGAAAACAGCACAATTAGCAAAGCAAACAGATAGATGTCAGATGATAAGTTGAACATGGCAGAATAAGAAAGAGAGGATATGTCAAATTCAGACAACATGAACGACCAAGTAAAAGACATGCCAAGTGGAAAGCTGAAGATTTAAGATGCGCAAAGATTTGACATGCATTCTCTAAGGAGAGACAGCAGGCAGTGTGACGCGTGGACCAAATGCTGAGACCCCAGACTGGAAACAGGAAATGACACCAGCGGCATTGCAAGGGAGAGCGGGTAGCAGGAAGGAAGGAGCAATGAGGTGGGGGCTTAACTTAAGCTCCATCAACACTATTGTTCTCTGGTGAGGTGAAAGCTGAATCAGATTCCGTCAACTCAAATATCTCTTTCAGTATACACCAACCTTTATTCACATCAGCTCTCTAAAATCCTAATGTAGTAATCACAAAATATTGTAAAAAAACAGTGTAACATTTCCCCTATGATTCATATTCTGGTGTGCGGGCTTAGAAAATGAAAGGTAAAGATATTATTGAATTGTCATCATTGGAATAGCATATTTTGTAACTAATGTATACGATGGCAAAGGTTAATATAGCTCACAGCCCATGCAATTTTCTTTCTTCTTCATGTTACCTGGTTAGATTGTTTGTAATGCTCATGCCAGAGGCCTCGCTCACGAATGATAGGCAGGAGTGCTTCAGCTAGTCAAAGTCCAAGAATAAATTATTTTCATATAGCCAGTAAAACAATCTGCTGATCATCATATTGACCTCATCTGCATAAAATCATTACCCCTAGAATATTTGTACCATGATTATTTGGGTATTTCTGACTTCTAGCATTCGGGACAGAGTGTGTTTTTGAGCAAAGAATCCCAACACTATATTGTTTAATATTTAAAGGACTGTATTGTAGAAAATAGCACGGCTCACTTCATATAGAGAATATGTGGAGGCATTTAAGGCAAACCATGCAAAAGACAGCAATTCTGCAGCAGTGGTCCCAGAAATCTTAAGACAAAATCCAGGTTGTGGGCTCAGTGTCTGTCCTTTGACAAAAGAAAGTTAAAAAAGCCTTTACTAATTGTAAGAAAAATGAATTCAGCCATTACAATTCACTGGTCAACACCTAAAACAATGAGCCAAAGTGTGTTCAAAACCTGAATAGGCCTGTTGGTTGTTCTTAGTGGCGGCTATTAACCTTCAACTATAAGATAAGCATTGGGAAATCATGGATATAAATGTACTGATATCAATACAAGCCATAAACAGTACATTTTGAAAATTCGATGCATCAGTCATGATCAATCTGACATTTACCTTTAGGTATTCACTAAGCCACAATTCTGAAATTCCTGCATTCAGCCAATCCCTGACAAAACTGAGGGCATGTTCTGTCAGTAGGAGGAAAATGGTGCAACATGCTCAAATTTTACTTCTCACTCCATTCAAAGTGATCCTCCTTCAAAAAAATATTGCTGATTGACACAGCATTTAAAAAAGGCCTGAAGTTCACTCCTTACCAACACCGATACAACTGCCTTTGGGCTGACTACAGTAACCAGGATACACTAGGTTGCAGGGCTATAGCAACATTATAGGGCTTATGGGTCACAAGATTTCTTGAAACCGAACCAGCATGCAAAAACAAAACTCATCAAGCATTGTGTACATGGGGCAGGTTATGCTCCTCTTTCCTCCACTTTTTGCCACAGACTTGTGAATAATTCATGTGAAACAGTACACATATGTATGAGTCTGTGTGGGTTTACAATTTTTGTGTTACCTGTGTAAGGGCTGAGCACTCCACATATTTCACAGCCTTGAGGTCTCTTGCCAGCTTCTCAGCTGTCTCTGGAGTAATAGGTTTCTGCTTGTTTTTTGCAAGCTTCTCTATGGTGGAAGGGTCATCCCGCAAGTCGATCTGAGTGCCAACGAGCAGGAAAGGGGTCTTTGGACAGTGGTGAGTGATCTCTGGAACCCACTGCAAATCACACCACATTGTTATGTCAAGGTAAATGGGCTGCACCACAAGTTTTTCACATTGGCTTTAATCCATGCAATTTCTTCCACAAAACATGAAACATTTAATATATGCCTTCTTGCTTTCTGAGTGGGTTACTTTAAAGCTCAGCCAAATAATATACTATATTGATGTAGCTATCATTAACAAGAGAACTGTCAAAACTCTAGATAATAATATTTCATACTGTAACTAAAGTTGTTGTGTTTCTCAACCTTTAACACTTTGTTATGAAAGAAGGTCTGTAAGGTAACATAAATAATTCAGCTACAGCATAGACGTTTCGCTCAAAGAATTATTGCAGGGAGTGTTTTTTAAGGGGATTGCAGCAATTTAGCCCACTGAGCATAAGTTCCGATACCTTTTTCAATGTAAAGACAGCTGTAGTAGGGAGCATTACTGTCTTACATGTATTACCTTTAGTTAAATTGTAAGAACAATAAAAAAAATATCTAGAGTTTATGATTAACCCAAGCAAGACACTTAGTGGGGGGACATCTATTTAAATTCTAAAATGCTCATTTAACAACTGAAAATAGGGTGAAATACATCAAATTATAAAACCAACATGTGTCACAAACAATTGTTTTGACAACTTACATTATTTTGGTAATAAATACACCATATCGCTCCTTAAAGATCATAAAGAAGATACAATTCAACATATCTAACCTTGTAAAAGAAGAAAACTGAAACATTAAAACAAGCCATCCATGTTTCACAACAATGGGGAAAAATACCATTGGGGGGGGGAAAGAAAGGGTCACACTTGCCTTTTCTTTGACGTTTTCAAAAGACGAGGGGGACACAACAGAAAAGCAGACAAGGAAGACATCTGTCTGAGGATAACTCAGAGGTCGTAACCTGTCATAGTCCTCCTGACCTGAGGAAATTATACACAAAAAAAACTAAATCACAATGTTTTACCATCAAGCTCCCTTGCCTTATACACTGGACAATGCAGGAATAGAGTAGAGCACTTCAATCAAATGAGGTGTGGATGGCTGGGGAAAGCTACACATTCCCTATCTGCACAAAATACCCATCCAAGGATATAGTTATTTTTCACATGACTCATTCCACTTACATTTACTCAGTTGAATCTTTATTTTGAATTATTATAGCTGTTCATAAGCTTTGAACATAAACATCTCCACAGCATTTAAGCTGTGGAGATCTATATGTTTAGTGCTGGTTAAGGTCTAAAGTTAAACAACTATAAATGAAAGAAAGTTTTCCAATTATGAGGGGTTATGCAGGTTGACAATGAAACAAAGCTCTGTTTAGTAAATTGGTCAGTGGCTTACTTGAAATTATCAATTAGCCTAAGTCTTATCTTCTTGATTGTGTGAAGATGTCCTCTAGGAGTAATTTGTAAGTGCAACTAGCACTGCTTTGAATGGAAAACATCTCGCTCTTTCCAACATTGTATCCTTCTTCTGGATGGAAAGAAAATAACCAGTTTCATAATTTATATTGTCCTTCAAAAGTGATATTTTGTCTTGCTACTGTTTTCCCTATTTTGAGTATCTCAACTTAAAACTGCCTTCATGAAAAATGACATTGCAAACAACCCTACATATGATCTATGGGACAAATTTCACATGCATGAGTCACTCAGGTTTCCTGGCCTTTTACATCAGCAATGGGGGGAAAGCAAGTCTTCAAGGTTTGCCTGAAGGTGACTGAGGTGTCAGTTATTATTCATCAATAATGTTTTACTCTTGGTCTGACTTGATGATAGCTGTTTGAAGGACTACTGAAAATTATATACAATCATATTGAGTGTAAAGCACATCAAGATACCTTTGCTCACAATATACATGGTTTTGCAATTTTTACAAACCTTAAAAGGCAATTTTAGCATTATTCATCGAGCTCGAGTGACTATATTATCGCGTAAACAGAAGGTTTAAATTAACCTGAATTATCATGAATTAAAAATGGTTGATATTTTGCTAATATTCACAATATGGAGTCACATTCCCTGAATGGACAGAACAACATGAATTGAAATAATACATACCTGCAGTATCAAACAAGCCCAGTGTGTAGGGCTCGCCTCCAATCATAACAGTTACAGCATAATTATCAAACACCTAAAATTAAAAAGACATTTAAAAAGGAATAGCAAACCAGTAATTGTTTCAATGATGAATCCTTAACATATAGTTGCCAAATGGATTTGTTTTGTTGACTTTTTAAATGTATATCCATTGTCTATCAAAACCAATTAACCTGTTCATTGTATACGAGCAGATTTAGCTATAAACTGTTTTATGAAGGTGCTTGCTTAGCAACTGCAAGCAGCTTCTGATTATGTCGTATTTGAGATACTAAAAAGTACAGTACTGAAATGAGGACATTTTCTTGTTCAATTTTAGAACCTGATTAACTGTAAGGATGTACATTAAAACATGATTTATATTTCCTACAAGACATACTTTTGACAGAGGCCTGGCTTGACATTACAGTCAAAATTTAACCTAACACTTTTACATCTTTAGTCTACCAGTACAACGATCACGCAAGTATAGCAAGAGCACCCGCAGTTCCTGCCCTAAATTTTCCATAATATTACTAAAGTATTTAGTTCATTAATATTCACAGGAATATCAGTGTATTAATTTGACACAAGCACTTACTGTGGGTACATATTCAGAGGGAAATTTATTTGTGGTGTAGGAGATGAGCAGGCAGGTTTTACCCACAGCACCATCCCCGACTACTACACACTTGATGGTCTGCATAGCTGTTTCTTACAGTATTCACTGCTCATTCAATACCTGGAAGAGAGCAACACACAGACAATTGATCTTCATTAGTTGGTGGTAAATGTTGTTATTGCCTGCACAAACAGTAAAGTGACATTAAAAGTCCAAGTGAAAAGACATTTTGATAGAGAGTGATACATACGATGATGAACTGACACCCAAAAAAAGATAACGAAAATCAATACATGTACTGAGGTATCTTTAAGCCAACTGAAAAATAACTTTCATGATTCATTGATGGCAACGTGTTAAATGAGTGTTCCCATATAGCTATAAAACTGACCTAAGTCTCCGACTGAGAAGAAGTGTGAGTTTACTATAATGCAAAAGGTTCCCTAACATAACACAGGCATGCCTGGACCTATCTGATCCATTCAGAGGCACTTTCTAGCTTTTTTACCATTACAGCATTTAGCAAAAACCCACTTTTGAATTTGTTACAATGCATATTTATTAATCCTTAGCCAAACTCTCAATAAAACAAGACTGTCAACTTTGCACGGTTACATTACGCATGAAAACAGGCTGATCAAGAACCAATCAAAGCCAAAAGTCAATTAGGCCAACAGACTTCTCAAAATCTTCTTCTCATTGCAAATGTACTTGACTTTCTTCCCTTGAAGACGTTTCCCTCCCATCCATTCTTCAGTTCGCAGTCCGAACTGACTATTATTCTAAACAAACTTTCAGGAAACACTTATTTTAAAACTTGTCTGTGTGATCAGAAATTATCAAATATTAAAAAATGGATAACTGAGAACCAGAGGTAAAGACTACGATGTGAAGACTAAACGCACAATGTCCCCCTGCTTCTGTCTCTACCCTGTCAAGAAGTGGGCACACTGAGCAGTGAAGTAGCTCTCAACTCCGTATTGAAGCGACAGAAAGAAGATACATTCAAGTGTCACACAGCAAATACTTTGCCATAAAAGCTAGATTCTTATAGGATGTTTGTGTTGGTTTGTGGAAGTCTCTGATTCACAGTAACACCTCTTGTTAGATGCATGACAAGCTTCGTCTATGCAGTCCCATGTACTTAGACATTAACCTACAGCATCCATTTCAAAACAAAATCAACCTAAGTGAAAAACGGAATGGAGTGGCATCCTAGAAATATTATAAATAATATCATAAAGTCTACAATGAGAGATTTCAGGAAATGAAAGACCTAATCAAATTGTACACTGATTACAGAACCATCACAGGATAAAGTTTGGTTGGTGCTTTTATCTCTCTACATTTAAATAGTGGGGTTGAGTGGATCTTCAATAGATCTGCTTATCATTTTTTAGTGCAATCTTACTTGTCTGGCTAGAAAATATCCAAACATTGCATTACTTATTATGATCACAAAATCATTATTTCCATAGTGTTTAGATATTAGTGACTCTCAAACACTCAATGATTGAACATGGTCTATTTTTCAATAAAGTCAAAAGGCTGTTTGAAAGTCACTACATAATATCTGGGGAATTTTATGCAGATTTGTGATGTTTGTACCCAATACGTTCTCTCTCCCAGTCACAGGCAGAGAATGTTATTATTGGTCAATAGCAAGCTGAGAGAACACTGTCTGGGGGCATTACCATCAGGCTTACAGGCAGGAAAGCAGTACCACAACAGAAACAGTCAGACACTATCTAAAGGCTATGGAACAATGAGTTTGTCAACGTATTCTTCTGCGATGCCAAAAGGAATTTCATGCATCACATTTCAAAGCTTTAACTGACTAAATTTGAGAAATAGAGAGTCACTGAAGGTGTTGCTAAATGCTAAATTGATGATTGGCAGTCAAAGAAAAACATCTTGCAGCCTTGAAAATTTTCCAAAAGAAAGATTCCCAGAAAATGAACATCTGACCTTTTTATGGGTCTTAATCCAAGGAATGTGGTTGACAAAACTGCTTTGAAACTAGATACTTATGCTGTGACCTCCAGTCATCTTCAAATATTCTATTCACATGCAACTTCCATCAAAAAAAAGAAAACACAACATGCATTCATAGCCAAATTATTTGGTGCTTTTATTCTAAGAAGCTGAGATGTGCCCTTGGTATCTTTGGTAACACTTAAAATGCTAACTACAGCAGTGAGTATTGATTACAAAGGGCACACTCTGAAGCTCACAGAACTGAGGGAAATCATTGCTCTTAACCGAGCATACCAAAGCACCTTGGTCTTCTCATTTGATGGAGAAGATTTTGACGTCTCCTGTCGTGAACTTATATGAGGCTTGACGAATCCAGCTAATGATTACAGTGAACACCTAGGTATTTGTACTCTCGCACTGTGTTCAAATCTAAATCCTTGATTTGCTGTAATAAGCAAGTTGCATCATTCCCCACTATGTAGAAAATGTAAAGGCAAGGGGATAGCACTGTACTCTGCTCCAGATAGAAACAGGGACGCAGCTTTCAGTCTCTTCAAGGTGAGGGAGGGTTCTGCGCAGCAAGTAGATTTGGGTATTTTCAACTCAAAATATTGGGCTGACAAGCAAAATACAGACTGTCCTATTTTGAAGTCACTAAGAGCTGGACATGATAGAGCAGGGGTGTCAAACTCAAATACAAAGTGGGCTAAAATTCAAAAGTGGGACAAAGTCGCAGGCCAACATTGGTATTCATTGAAAAAAAAATCTTCCTCCAGATATAACAATGAACCTTTTCATATGATCAAGTTTTACTGAAAAACTGGATATGGAACAAGCAAAGCCTAATACTATACAATATATAAGGTAATTTTGCACACAATGAAAATTCAAATGGAAAAACACATCAATGGTATTGATTTCTTAATTAAAAATTAAATATCATATGCCTTTTTATTTGCAGCCATCTGAATTTAATTTCAACAGTAACCTATTTCCACAGGCTAACAATAAACCAATTAACTAATAATAATATCCTTCAATGAACATGAAACCATTCAAGCCCATGTCTTGGAGTAGCAAGAAAACATGCATAAAGAAAATATTAATTATAGCTCAGTTTGCTACACACTGATCTACTCTGATGTGCACAAGCCAGATACCCAGCATCTCTTCTGGATGCTAGTTTCTTAATGTCTGGGCTCAGGCTCTGAGCTGAGGAAATCCGCCTCCCACCTGTCCAGAAAGCTCCTTTTTTCTGCCTTTCTTTTTGCCATTTTTCAGAGTGTTAGCAGGGTGCCAGTATTAGCATAAGGCCACTATGACAACTGTCAACAGAGGACAGGGCATTTATGAGTCCTGACGTGATTTCCGCGCCAAAACACCAGCAGCGCATTCTTGGATTTGTAGTATTAGTGGTACATGCCCTGTAGGCTATATACCAGCGGGCCAGCTCTAATAGTCATTTGTCATTTATAATTACACTGCAGGCCAAATTTGGCACCTATGTGACAGAGTCTGAGTCTCTCTAGTTGTGGCCCAGGTGAGAAGTTAAGGCCACAGGTAGTACCACGACATATGTAAATCCACACACGTTAAACAAGAACAAGATGAGTTGAAATAGATTAAATTTTGTGTTTGCAGTAATTTAAGAGCATCGAGACATGAATAAAACAATGTAGACCTAGCTTTACTACAAAAAGGTATATTTGGAAATACATTCAACAAACTCATTACATCATGTCAAAGATTATGCAAACAAAAAAAGTGGGAACCTAAAAAAAAGTTCACTGTAAATTGTCCAAAGCACATGGAAATCTCCAGCTAAAATTGCAGTGCACAAATGTTTGTAAATGCATATTCATTTAAATAACCTTTGAGAACAAAAAAATTAATTGAAATAGTAATATCAGGTTGCAAACGACAATTACAAGCTCAGCATAGTAAAGAAATAATATCCAAGACACCAGTGGGAATTACAACATCCGTTGCAAATTATACATATTTCATTGGTATAATCTGTGTGCATGTGTGGGGGGGTATCATCCTTGTGCTGGTAAAGACAATCTTTCTAGTTATATTTTAACACAATTGTTTGTCAGCCTGGCATTTGTGAGAAATTTACAGGTTGATGCACCTGAGTGGTGTGCAAAATTACATTCTTCTAAATGAAATCATGAGAAGATTTTTTTCAAAACAGCCTGCCATGATCACTTTATGGCTAATTATGAAAATATTGATTGAGTGAATGCCATTTTCCACACTATTGAGCTCTACTGTGCACCGTTGCTGTGTCTGTCAATGACCTCTTATTCGGACTTAATTTGCTTGACTGAATTACTGTTCCACTGAAATCTGAGGCACCTACCAGCATAATTAAATGAAGAAATATTATAGACCTTATGGCGAAAATGCTTTCCATTCAATTATTCAATTTTAATATAGTAAAACATAAATGTGTGCTTCCCTAAATATTTAATAACTTTAGCGAAAAACTGCCAGCAGCACAGCCACAGAGTGGCTTCAGCTACAACAATGCTGCTCCTCTTAATCCATGTATTTGTGTTTGTAGGACAACAAACTCTCAAAGCAGGCCACTTTGCAGACCATGAAAGCCACGGGCCTTATTACAGTTTACCCCAAAATGTATTACTTCAAAATTAACCAATTAATGCATGACCAATTTATATAGAGATCTCAGGAATATGTTTAATAGGATTAGACCATACTATATATTAGCCGTGCTCGCTTTAGACTTGTGGCGAGCATGTCAACGGATTTGCCACAATTTTCCAAATGCCTGGATAAGGTTACAGTCATAGACAAAGGATATGGTAGCAATTACCTACACTCAATACACTAATACACAAGGCTTTGACAAGAATACCCTATCCTTTCATTTTTGATGTGACAAATTCGGATAAGCTGCGATAAAGAAAAAAAAATCTTTGACGACTGGCCCATTCATCGACGGTAGAAAATCAACCAGGCAAACAAAAGGATTGACAATTGCGAGACAATGTTACCAATATCGTAAAAATGTCACTTTAACTTGACATGTCACATTATTTCAGTGAATGATTTGGAGGGTGGCTTGTCATCGACAGCCTAGTTTTGCAGATTTGACCACATCCCCGGCCTCAATCTGACCCAGTTTCATCCTGATTGTTTCAGTTAACAATTTAGATGTTAATATTGCAGAAATTATTTAGCCTCTGTACAGTTCGTTAAGAGGGAAACACGCTCATACTTCAACACTAAAACCATACACCCTGGGTGATGTACTGAAAAATTAACCCTATGTGGGTTGGGGTTTTACCTTCTATGTAGCTGGCTGATCGGCTAGCGTTAACGATTTACGATACTGGGTGCTTTTCTTAAAAAAACAAGACAAAATATAAAAAAAACAAGGACCACCTTTGGTTATGGATGACCATAATAAGCAGAACTGGTAGTCAAATACATTCATCGCAAGCCAAAATCTCTTTATTTACAGGCTAGCGCGATACTGTGATGACGTTATGTCGGCTTTTCTGTGCGAACTTCTGTCCACCGATTAGCTTCCGAGCTAACTGGAGTGGCTAACGGTAGCGGATGCTGTTGCTCAATGGCTGAAAACACAACTTAATGACAAGCGGTACAAAAAATGAACCTAATGTGTTATCGACGGCATTTAAAGAAACGACGAACCTCGGATTACATTTTGAAAATAGAACCGTAATAAAGAAATGTCTGTACCGTATCCCCTATTAGGTCTCTACGCCGGGCGTTGGCAGCTCCGCACTCGGGGCTTCCCAGTCAACAGAACAGGGACACTTCGAGTTGCGTAGCGAGGGACTACGTAGCTACGTAACTAATTTAACTGAAAAGAGGTTACGTTTCCAGAATGAATGCCAAAACTCAGATTTGTGGCATACAATACTGGATTCACCTATTTGGTTGCCTGTATTCTTAGAGAGTCATATGGACTTTAGTGTAAAATAATAGTAGTCTAAAATAAACGAAATATTGCCTGGCCAACTTACCCTATTACCCTCCAAATTGATGGTTGCTTTATACCGTAACAGGAAAATATCACATTTATTATTCTGTGTATAACAACGTTTACAAGCATCAGTGCATCAGGTCACACTTGCTTTCATGATTTAGTTTTCTTCCTTTTGCATTGTGGTGTATCAAAATGTAACACCTTTCCTAAATTATACAACCCTCATTTCTTGAGTTACTTGAAAAGTTAAACATTCCATATTATGTACAGGTTCATCTTTTGAAGGAAATTTATTTGGCCCTGTTCTGAATAGATAGCATTTGAAGTTTGACCTACATATATCTGCATTGTAATAACGCAAAATGCCACTGGATGGCAGTGCAGACCAGTGACCTAAATACCTAGAAACAACAGAATTCAAGAAAAAAAATGTTAAAGAACTTGAATCAGAAACAACTTTAATAAAGACATGCTTTATTTTTAAAATGAAAACAAAGTGGAAACAAGCAATTTCAAAAGTCATGTTAATAAACACAATGATCCTGAAAATTGTAGAAAACAAAAAAAACTTTTGTGACAAGGAAAGTAAGCTTTGTAGAGGTCTCCAATTTTCGACCTAGTTGGACACACTCTGCAGCAAAGTTATGTTGTCTCCTTTCAACATGATCCTCCCTGAGAGACATGGGAATAAGGGGTGGAAGGAGATAACACTCAGTTTCTTTTAAACATAGATCTAGCAAGTAGGTAAATGATGACAGAAAATGTGCCACACATTATACTTATAATTATGGTTCAGTATGCATCACTGGTTTATATCGATATTTATTGAAGGTGGCCCTGAATAAAGAAGTACACAGAAATCCAGGGGAAGCACAGGCTTCGTAGGCCTAACAGGCTGTCTCAACCATGCGACTCCCCAATGAAAACAAAGTAAAAATGTCTGGGTCAACTCAACTTGATATTAGTGAAAAAACCCAGTGCTTTCATCCACAGCTTGATAACAAAATACCTGGCCATCAAACATACACTGGGGTTCTGTTATAGGTTTCTGCAGACAAACATTTTCACGGTCACTTCTATCAAGAAAACTGAGCCTTGACTACTTGAAATTAAGACTAAAATTCTGAACAATCATTTTCAAGCTAGCATTAAAAATGCCATTTTTAAGATAAGCTGACAGCAATACTTGAAATTCTAACTCATTGAAATTAAATAGGGGCAAATTCTACAACAAACATGTCAATGTAATGTACTCTTACCCAGTGGCTTCCTGGTCTTTGTCTTCATGTGGACTTCCTCAGCATCATCTAGGACCAGGTTCATGTACTCATCAAAACCCTAAGACACAGAGGATGATTGAGCCAAGAGAGTGAAGAGTAAACTTTTTATGGCCATGATATTTGAAGATGGCAAGAAAATGACAATTACTTTACTTAGGTATTCAACTTGGTAACACAAGCTCTACCTGCTTTTGATTTACACTCAAACAGCACATGTGCTACTATCACATCATTGATTTATCTAATTTTATCATAAAGTATACAGTCAAGAAACAAATCATCCAGTATTCGTAAAGTGTTTCTGGTTGTAAATATGAACAAAATCATCGAGGAAGTTGTGTAAACCTAAGTACAGCGATATCAGAAAACAGCATTGCATCTATATGGTTTTATGAAAATAATCAAGTTATTTATAGTTATCCAATTATTAATGGTATTAAGGGTTAGTTCAGTCTTGAAAAACTATTAAAAACCCATGGTGCACAATACCAGCCTAAATGTAAGACAGTTTGTTTTTTCTGGTCTGTAGGTTGAAATAGCAAACAGCAACTTTTCATTATGTCATTTGAGTGCGATAATCACAAAATGAGAAAAGGATAAAAAAAAAACAATAAACAATCACTTCTTGCCATTAGCATGCATTTCATATCATCAATGTTCCTCAACACACACCAAAATGAAGATTATGTAAATAAATGTGTTGACTTCATCTGAAAAATGTAACACCAACCTAATATCAGTCAGGTGTTCTAGTTTACTGTCATTGTATGACATTGGTGTTGAAAAAAGTGGATGGGTATTTGGACTACTGTTCACTGTTCAGGGTGTTATATCATATGATATGATTGTGATGAAGAGATTATTTATATATTTGTTAACTATTTCTTTCTTTACTGTGAATCACATGGAGACATTATCAGTAGACTATAACTTTACTTGATGTACACTACCAGGAGGGGGCTTCATGTTCTTTGACAAGTCTATGTTCCCTCAAAAATAGCCTTTTCAAGGTACTAATATTGGGTGAGTTTTCCAAATCCTTAGCATTAAAAGCTGAACAGCCAGAATTTTTCATACAGATCATGTTAAATGTGATCCAGCATCAGTCAAACAACATTGATTAGTGCCTTTTCAGAACAGGGTAAAACTGTGGAGTCACTTGGTCAAACGATAAATGATGTTGAATCCACATGAGACAATACTGTTGCTGTATTATGGCACAACCAAAAGTGGCATGGCATATGGCGTGAACAGGGTATCATGATGGTGGGAATGTTGCAAAATGTGTTTGAAGGACGTTCATGATTAACATAGACATATACCAGAGCAGGATTATGGTTTATTACAACTGACACCTACCAATCATTAGAAACTGCACATAGCATGCTGTAATGGGAAAATTCAAAGAAGGAAAGAAACTGAGCTGACCATAACATGGCAATCCTTGTTGTTTTTGGACACTTTATTTCAATATAATGTCTAAAGACCGTAAGTTAAGCCAACTTACAATAATGCAGCCCTCTATCCGCATGTTCACTTGTTCATACAACCACACCTGGATCCGTGACCGCTGGAAAAGACAGACATGCAAATCCCATTTTAGATTTTAATAAAGAAGCAAACATGAGGCAAAACTGAAAAGAAACATCAAATTGAATACTTACATTTTGGAGATATCTGAAAATGAGATTCTGATTCATGTAATCAAGGAAAATAAATATGCCTTTGAAAAGATTGCGTCCCAGTCTTATGAAAAGGACATAGATCGTCAATGAACAGTAGAACTTCGCCTAGAGTACTGAGCATCATCACACCCGAAATCCATGATGGTCGTAGTTAGCATGGGAATAAGAACAAAATAATCAATTGACGGTTTAAAAGTAAAGGTATTATAAGCAGTTAATCACAAAGAACTCCATCTCAATCAATCGATGGCAGACACGAGATTTGTCGGAGCTATTTTAGCGCACTTCACTCTGAACACTGTTTCTATTGGCGTTTGCTACGGCTAACGGCAAACACCGGCAAGCTACTTTAAATTAAATTTCTTTACACCTAAATGCGACCCCTAAACGGCACTTTAAGAATAACACATCGAAAACGCGCAAACATATGAAAACAATACATCGCTGTTTAGCCAAATAGACAAAAAAATACCAGGGTTAGCCAGTTTAGTTGCTAAATGATAGTGTAATAGCTAGCTACCAGCTCATTCAATGTTGACCATTCCAAAAGGGATACAATGGGCTGCACCATAACCTTCTGGACCTTCTGTCCTTGTCCTCTGTACGCCATCTCTCCAGTGAAACACCTCCGATTTTTGCACGATGAAACGTTTTAATTTGCACCGTGTGGTATCGTGCACGACAACGACACGCTCACGTTGTCTGTTTTCTTTAATGGCGGGTTTTTCTTCCGCGTTCAGTGCAAAAATACTCGCGACGATCAAAATGCCTGTTTCAAAAACAGCGCCAGTTCAGTCAGGAGGTCATTACTGCATGTCTGGATTCTCTTCCATCTGTTGAAATTAATTTACTTTAGCAAGTTGTCTGGATGACAAAAAAAATAAAAATAAACAACAAAATTCTAGCAACAAGTAAAAGGTGATAACATAAATGACTGTTTCAAATATCAGTGTCAGTCTCCCAGAAAGTTACATTTCCAAAGGTCTTTCACATGAGAGCATGTTTGAAATAAGACAATGGGAGTGTTATGAGGTCACTACCAAGAGGAAATGATGCATGTAGTATTTTGAGATAAAAATCTAAGAGAAAAATAAACATAAATAAACCACCATTGCCTTCTATTTATGATCCTGAACAATGTGGTTGTTCTTCTGCCAACATATGAGCAGACATACGTTTTCAAATTTTTTACTTGTTTTGTGATGAAGAAACAAGAGCTGTTTAATTGTGTGCAATACATATTTAATGTGTCTCAAAATGTGCTATTTAGAAAAGGATATCTATTCATATCATCAATTACTTTTATCAACCTTTATCAGTCAATATTAAAGCATGCAACGTAATGTGAAATGTGGTATGTTTTGGAGAAAAAACACATAACTAGATCAACCCACTAGATGGCCCTGTGTGAAAATGATTTTTCTATTGCTCGTTCTCACCCACTGTTACAGCTGACATTATAGTTTTAATGGATGTAAATTCATCATGATACACAGCTGTGGATAATAGTGGTCTTTGAACATGGGGAAATAGATCAGGGACTG
Source organism: Fistularia tabacaria (assembly GCA_901007705.1). Classification (NCBI taxonomy): domain Eukaryota; kingdom Metazoa; phylum Chordata; class Actinopteri; order Syngnathiformes; family Fistulariidae; genus Fistularia; species Fistularia tabacaria. The sequence goes on along the minus strand of CAAKHD010009012.1, from coordinate 25,375 downwards.
TCCTTTTCCAAGTAATAAGGATGATTCTCCATCAGTTCATCTCCTTTATTCTATTTGGTTTATTTTAATTTACAAATAAATATCTAAGAATTACAGCTAATGTAACATTCAAATTTTGAAATGGCCAGTCTTGATATTCAAGCATGCATATGGTCTAGCCTTGTTTCGATACTAGATGCCCCTTTGGACACAAGAGAAACCCTATAATTCATTTTGAATTCTTCCTTTTCACTATGACCTGTCAGATCAATTGAAAACTCTGTGCTTTCCATTATCAGAGGTAGAACAAGCATGAAGCATTTAGTTTTGTATTTTTTTGGTTGATTTTTGTTGGTCTCACATATGTGGAAGCTCATCAAAACAAAGGTTTCTATTAATTTTAAGCTATTTCAAAATCATTATGAAAGCAAAGTTCCTGGCCAATATTTGTCAACTTTTTTCAAACATATTCAACTTCACTCTATTGTTGATAAAAACATTTAATATTCCTGTTTAAAGTTCATCTTGTGCACAATTTCACACAATAACTATTTTGCTCTTATTTTAACTGTTGTATCTTGTGCTAACTTTCCTTGGTGCTTGAAATTGAAAGAAGTCTGACATGTCATTTTAAAAGATGCCATTGAAAACTACTTAGTCATATAGCTTCTTGAGGAATATTTTCAGATGTCTTGATTCTTTGGACAATTAGTTATTATAGTACAGAAACATGGAAAAAAAGGCATTTTATACATTAGCAGAAACAGGTTCACAAATCTAAATGTGTCATCAGGATGACAATGAATAGTCAAACATGGCATCATTGGTTTTCTTGAGTCAGTTTGAAAAACAAATCAACTAAAGGATATTATAATCCGGTAAGTTTGAAACAATACACAGTAAAAAGGAAGTTGATGTACTTCCTTGACAGAAAAGTGAGGCTGACTGGAAGTGTCTGAATTGTATGGCCTCAACTTTGACCACCAGGAAGAGACTGGTTGACTGTCCTGAATATCATCCAAACAATTACTTATTTAATTGAGTAAATAAACAATTTCCAAATGAGTTTACAGTCTCTATTGCAGGTACAAAGTGTTGTTGTTGCAGCCAAATATTGTTTTTTAAAATATATGACCGTCCAATTTGAGATGAATTAGATATCTTCAGGGTGAGGCTCTTCTGCAGATGAAAACCTTTTAACGAAGCAGGACTGGAAATAAATGTAAAAGATCCACCACCGTTCCAGACACTTGTACAGATACGGTGCTGTCATGTCTGCAGCAAAACAAAAATCCCAAGGTTATTAAACAAGTGTTCACAAACCAGTGGATGATGTCTGTGTCCACTACTTTTGTTCAGTAAATAAGCTGGACCCTATGTTCTCTCCTGCCCAGAGCAAAATGTAACCATTAGTCACAGTTGTTGAGCAAAGGAGAAATGTTTTAGTTGATTTTTAGACTATAGTGTCTTTCCTGGTTGAATATGCCACATGGTTTTCTGCAAATGATGAGTTAGCGGTGTTTGAGAGTTCACTAAGGGTCCAGAATCTTTTATTTATTTTCAGCTCAGAAGAAAGGAAGGTTGAAGTGCACAGGTGGAGAGGATGGACTCAGCAGTCAACATGGTAATCGAAGAAGTCTATTTCTGCATAATATAGATTTTTCCAGCTTCATTGTTGCTGTTGAACACTCCTAAGACTAAAAGTAGGATGTGAACTTTGACCTTTACCACAGTATGGATGGCTCTTGTATGCTATGGTCATATCATAGCACTCCCATAGTCGTCAAGAAAAGACACACTGGCCAACACAAAATACGGATTTTGAGAACATATCCTGATGTATTGTTATTTTAAGGTTTTCTTTTTCATTGCCATCTTGGTGTTTTCTAAAAAGTGATGGCCATATTTGCACATGACCTAAGGAGCTTGAGAGGAGCAAGCTGGGAGTTTGAGTTTTTTAATGGTCAGTTAATCATCAAAGAACTTACAAATTTTGCCCTGTGTGACAGTGAAATATAAATCTCTGGATCACAGATTCTTGGTTTTGACAGAATATGGCGTTTAAGGATTTTATCTTGATCTCTTGGAAACAGATCAACATTTGTGGATAATAAAAACAAGCGCATTTGACCTCACAGTAATGAAGGGAACAATGCAAGAAAGAAAAGAAAAATGTTACCATGGAACACTGTTCGGAGTGCCCCCTCATCCACACCGAAAACCTTTGTACTGGATGGAACAGACGTTTGAATACCTGAAACAAGCTATTGTGACGATAGAGAAAACTGGATAAGGGTCACTGAAATGATAAATCAAGAGAGAAGCACACATTTTTGCTAAAGCTTTCTAAAGAATATGACTTATGTTGTCTCCCTAATAAGTAATCCTTGCTAGCCATCGGCAAGAATAGAGGTTGAGCTATGTTAATCAACCCTCTGTTAATTCAAGATACAGCCAACAGTGGAACTCTGACCTGACCTTAACTTAGATTATCACACTCAGAAGCACTCTGACAATCAGCAACCAACCATAAAAGGTATTCAATCTGATATTTATAGATAGCATTATAAAAAGCAGGACTGACAATTTATCTGTTGTGCGCAATATACCTGTAACCTGATGAGCTGAGGCAGGGAGGGCAGCCTTGAGTGTGCAGTTAACAATCGTATTAATAACATATACCACAAGCCTGCACCCCCCCTCTCAGAAGAGAAAGTGTGATGGAAATTAGCAGCCGAGGACAGACAAGAGTCCGCAAGTGGAAGGAAAGAAAAGAAGCAAGGAACCTCTGTGGCACAGGCCCCGGTGTCGTCTTTCAGGGCAGAGACCTCTCAGCTGCATCTTAAAAGGGAGGGCTGCTGCAGCTTGTGGAAGTGTGCGTCGCTCGTCGGGCATCGTTGTCAAGTGACACATGCTTTTCTTTGTGCTATGAGACCTGGAATGGGCTGCTGACTCTTCATGCGACAGGCCTGCTCAAATTCTCAAGGAAGAAGGGGAGCAGAGGGACGCCTCAGACACTGATCAGAGCTGTTGACCACCATGGAGGCCCCGTAGTCTCAATGATCTCTAGCCAAGCAGGCTAGAGTTAACATGCACAGCATGGTGCCTAAAAGTACTAGCATGGTGCTTTTCCTAGTGGTGACTCTATGAAACTACATCCACAATTGAATACTATTTGACAGAATATGCAATGACTTTGAATTGGCGAGATCTTCAAGATTTAAAAATCAAAATACTAATAAACAGCATGAGTTTTACCATCATCATTACTCCTTTTAACTTTGTTTTTGTTTAAGTTAATAGGCATGGACAGTCAGTGAGTGTGTTAAAGTGTTTTGGGGGCAGGAATGTGGGATATACCCTCTAATATACACAGACATAGACAGACAATACATATAGTTAAACAGTCGGAAGATTTTTTAAAATTCCATTTCAACTACAAAGCATTTTACAATTGTCTCAAATTATATAGCACATTTACACTTGTGGTTTCAAAGCCCTTTATACTCTTTTTTGCATTTAGGCATCAATTTACACACATATACACAGCAGCAAAGCTGCCATGCAAGGTGCAGAAAAGGCTATCAGCAGCAACCTGGAGTTCAGTGTTTTACTCAGGGAATTTTCAGCACACAGACAGGAGGAGCTGGAAATTAAACCAACCTTCCAGTTGGAGGGGTGCCCAGTCTATCATTTGTGTCATAGCCTCCCCTATATTTCAAATCGATTAATTAGCAAAGTATAGGTCTACAGGTCAAATCAATAATGATGAGTAAAATCAACAGTGATCGATCAGAGCAAGTAGGAAAAGCAGTAATCGACATTGAATATTGAATGTAGAAAAAGCCATCATAATAGAATACTTGATCATTTCAGCTTCATAGACCCAGATTTGGCCATAAACAATATCTAAATAGTGCCTTAACAATACCATTTGACTTCAAAGTTAACAAGTCATTTAATAGATAAGACTACAAGCCTGGAAAACACAGGCAATAGCCTATAAATAGGAATGTTGCATGCACACAAATGAACAAACAGGATGCCTCGTAACTACATGGTGTGTGTTTTCTTTCTTTGGTCATTCCATGCTTGTCTTTCCTACGTTTTCTTCCCTCATGTGACCCAGCCAGAGGATTTGCCCTGGTGAGCTGAACCTCCTCTCTACATCACTTCCGATTCCTGTTGGCGGCAATTGTTCTGGGGGAAAGGGAAGGCAGACGGGATGAGGGAAATCGGAGGGAGGGGGTTGTACTTTGTTCTCCTGTCTGCCTCACCTGCCTGACCCCCACCTGACATCCTTGACCCTTGCAGGCCGGGTAGAGCCAGCCAGACAACCCACCGGCTGTCTGTTTCCGGCCCCACTAACTGACAGGATATTCATTGCGTGCTTGGAACACACTTAATTTAACTGCTCATTTGAGTCAATACGGGCTTTTTTTAATTAAAGTTTTGACTGAACATTTTGATTGCATATTCAAAGTGTATCCAATGACTATTGGATGCAATTTTAAATAACTTTCAAGGAAGCTGGGAGCAGCTGAATTACCCCCCCTTGAAATTAATGTTACAGTTGTCACAGAGATGTATGTGGTTGTGATGCTTTGTAAAAATCTTTTGTTGTTTTTACAGAAGATCTGTTGACTTGTCAAAGCGGCAGAAGTACAGATGTAAACAATTATATTCATTTGGTGCCATTCCATCAACTTTAACAGTACACTGCATCAATGACTGAGTCAGTGCAACACAAGGGGCCTGGTTCTGACGACCAAATTAAATAAAGTCATAATTGATATAGCTGTTCTTGTTCTTTTCATGCTTTGACATGTAAAGAATCACATTCCAACAGTTTTTTTTAAACTATTCGCACTTATTACTTGTCAATAACCCACATTACATGTCAAGATGAGTAGAACTTTCAGTCAGAAAGAGCTGGATGAAACAATAATGAAGACTGACCATGTTCCCGTTCCTCTTCTCTGTTCATCAGGTTCTAGAAAGAACAATTAAAGGTGCATATTTTTTGTCAGACTGACTGAAATATGAAATGAACCATTAATGATAAATTTCACTATGGCTCCCAACAAGCTCCCAACAGTATCAGCAGCAACAGTGTCACTGTTGCAGTTTCGGGGAAATGGCTAAATCTTTGTTGCCATTATTAGTGACTATCCAGTATGGCAGAAAGTGAAGCGCTCTTTTTGAAATCAGCCCCTACAGGGGCTGTATGAGAGAATCCACATGCAGGTTTATTTCAAGAGCAAATTTTGGCTGGAATGCATTGTGATTTGTCTCCCTTCTCTTCATCCTTGATTTACTGGTAGATCACAAATCAACATAATAATAAACAGCAGCTGATGGGTATAAAAAACAGCAAAACAACACAACCAATCAGTCGACATGACCACTTATCTGTGAATTCATTGGTCTGACTTCTCATTTCTCTGCTCTGTCTACACTCAGTTTGTGTGAAAGTACTGAATAAAATATATGATGCATCTCAGACAAAAAAACATTCTGAAACTCTGAAGGTGTTCATTTTTCTCCAACATCATTTCTAAATCCAGGTGTACTCTATTGCTTTGTTTTATATTTCAGGAAACTAAGAAATATTCTTAATTCTTCTAAAACACATCAAAGTAGTTCAAGGTTTTGATTGAGGAATCATCTTTGGTTTGCATTCTCAGGTATGAGTTGAAAACAACCATTGGTAGGCTGGAGGCAAAGACTGCAGCAATGAAGCTGCTGATGATCCAGTTAAAAGTTGTTTGTGATTCATGACATTAACATCTGCCTTGTCACACAACCCTGTTGTGGAAATGCTCTCCTTGAATCGGTTCTCCAGCAACGTGCAAGAGACAGAGAAGATGAAGAACAGGAGGAATAAGCATATATCAAATGCACTTTTGAATGAGAATAAAAAACACTCACAGTCTGTCGTTTTCCTGTCAATAGCTTATGCAACTTATGAGGCTTTAGACATCTCAAATAAATAAAAAATCGTGTCATTCCTGATGTTAATGACAGCTACTAATTTTCTGACAGGTATTTTGACAAGCAGGTTGGTCAGTGTAGTGCAAATCAGGACAAGTATCAAGGGCCATTTCTTCACAACTGTTCACCAGTGTTGTTTCCTCTTACACACCAACTATTACACTCCCACAGCTCCTTGTTAGCACCAGTAGTTTATGTTTCTTCTTGTGGATGGGCATTATGCCATAACAATGAAATGAGGAAATGAAAGACAGCCTGAAATCAGACTTCACTATTTTCCATTTTAAAAATAGTTGCTATTATATAAAATGCATAATGGACAATTTTAACCCCCCAAAAATACATAAACATCTGTTTTGTTTCATAAGCTACGTCCAAGATTTTTAAAATCATTTTTAACTGTGCCCCTCGCTTTTGTTACATGATTAAGCTGTTTCACAACAGGATTCTCAGGATTATCAAAGAAATGTCTAAATACTCATTTAGTGGGTTTGTGAAAGAAAGACACCCAAAAACGGAAAAGCTTAAGGAAAAATTTCAAGATAACCCTTGAGCAGCATGAATCGTAAATAAATGCCATTTCAGAGTTTATCGACACCTGAAGTTTTACAATGTGAAAAATTATGAATATTACAGAATTACAAGACAGGGATTTATAATTGTGCGCTCAACAACATGATATGAAAGAGTTAATTTATTTAACATTTGCATCATGTACTGTAATCCCAAGTCCTGATCACAGTTCCACTCAGTCCAACCAACGTCCTGCAGTTAAGCATCATTGTTTTTTTGTTTGTATGTTTTCTTTGTGCCATAAATCAGACAATTGTTCAAATTTTGATAGACCCACACCTCACTGCTATTCAGCAGGTGATGGCAGGTTGTATCAATTTGTTTTTCAAACCATCGAACAAGTCAATGGTATCGCTGGAGTGATATCAGCAATTAAAGCCATTACCAAACAGTTACTGACAGGTTTATTCCCAAGCAGTTTCTATCTGAATAGGCTGGAATGACTCATAATTTCTTTAACCTAGCATTGAGGCAACAAACCTATTATGGAAACATGAGTTATCATGTTTTTAACATCTGTGTCTAAATTTTACTCACATGAGTCATAATATCATTATCTCTTTCTGAACCTTTTTGAGTTTATGATCAGTTTTCACGAACATAATGTCTTCTACTGTACACTCTATCTAAACATTACTTTATAGAAAAGTTCGGACTTTGTTTGCTTTATACAATTATGAGTATATTGGTTGTTTTTTTTTAATTAACTCACAAGATGTTAACCACACCAGAAAAAGGCATGATCATCAAGCTTAAAAGTTACATTTATTTCCTAATTCTACCTTTCTCTTAGGGCTATGCTACCTCCTCTATAGTGTGGCTGTGCTTGTCAAAACTAAAAATAAATCCTTTGCGGCCCAAGATTGAGTAAAGAGTGAAAGCTGCTTAAAGCTTAACAACAAAATTCTATGTGAATTTCAACATACTTCTTTGTCTGTAGAACTGATTGAGTGATGAGCGATCTCTCTGCCATTTTAAGATAACAGCCTATGTCTCCCTCAGGAGAAAGATATGGCGAATACATCACTTTTACAATGTCATTGTGTTCTTTGAATTTAGTTTGCAACATTTGGTTCTCTAAGGGTTCCCAGAAAAATGCTTTCCATAGATATCTGGTTTTAACTGCACTTCGAAGTCACACATCTATCCCGCTTTAAATGATACAATCATTGTGGGTGAAAGATTGGATATTTCCCTTCTCACTGCAAATTACTTTCATTCAAACAATTAGACACTGCATCTTAATAATGTATATAGATTGCCAACTTGACAATCACAGCAGTATATTTCAAATGTTTTTTTCTTTGAAGATTGCTGTATTAAAGAAAACAATCACTATGGTTTTCAGGTGGATGAAAAAAAAATCTCCACTTCCAGTTTTCAGTCATTAAAATCTAGCTGAAATGCTTCTCTCTTCTGTTTCGTTAACATTGATTTGAGCATTAGCTGGTTTACTTCCTTTACGTGCTTCATTGCCAAATTATTGTTAAGTAGGCAATACTAGACGTCAAGATCTGCAGCGTTCTCAACAGTGTAAATACTTTCAGGAGAATCACAAACATCACACACTGACATGTTTGATGTGCTCTTCTTTGCAGCATTATTATATGAAAACTTTTGAACAGCCACAAGAGCAAATGAGTACGAACACGTTGTTTTAATCTTCAAATATCATGGATTAGATGGTTGAAGACTTTAACAACAGGTACCTAAGTTGTTTTACTCATTTGTTATTGTTTTTTCTGCTTTATCTATGTGACTAAAATGTTACATATTATTTGACAAATATAGGTCACATAAAGGAAGGAAGCCATCCATGCAGCAGAGAAAATGATGGTAAAGGTAATGATAAAGTTGGTATTGGTAGCCGTTTGCATGATTACATCTGTAGAGCAGTTGCTTCAAAGACAGAAAGCCAGGAAGCACAATTCTTTTGCCAAGGGATGAAAAACAAGATACCAATGTTGTTGGTTACCTATATGATTCACATGCTTTTAAAAAGTAAAATATAAACCTGAAGTGGAGGATGTAAATTGTGCCCATATTTACTGTTTGCAACTTCTTTCAAAAAAGATTTGTATTCACACTTCCTTAATATTTGCATGCATGAAAATGATGAAATTTAAAGGTTCAATGATCAACCCAGAAAAAGACGACAAGTAGCTGACACCTAAATGGAAGTAATCAAAAAGCAGGGGAAAGATACAGGCAAGCAAGAAATACAAGATTTTTATTTTCTGAAGCATTGATAGACCCTTGGCCTCTACTGCACTGCACAGCTGCGGTATAGAGAGTCCTGAATGTCTGGTCATTAAAATACAAAACTCTTACATTTTTAATCACCCGAAGCTTGCACTGAAAGCAAATATCCAATCTGTCACCTCTGCCGAGTATTAAAAATTATGTTAAATGTATATCCCCATGTGAATAAGAACTCAGGCAGATCTAAGTATATCTAATAGTAAGTGCTTGTCTTTCCTGCTGACAAAATACATATCTGAATCATGTCAAAAGAGAAAAAAAATCTGAACTCAGTCATTTTGACTGAGCAACCCTCGGTACCTCCTGTGCCATGGTTCCCCTTCAAGTCTATGAATGCTCCGATTACACTCTCCGCAGTTAAGTTATCAAATCTGGAGTGATTTGCAGGCCCTTTTTTTTTTTTTCCAGTATACAGATGCACATCACTCTGACCCCTGACTATTGTTCCGTGAATGGGTAAAGCTTGTATCAGTGGCGATCAATATATGGCATCTACCAGGGGGATTACCAGATTGGTCACATCAGCAGTTGCAGACCTCAGAAAAGCAGAGAGTGAAAAACAAACTTGTTCACACTTTTGCTACTAAACAATTCATTCGACAGTCACTGGCTCAAACAGGCTCATGTGGTTCTTATCTTGTTTTAACAGCTCTGTCGAGATGCACAATACATTTATTTTCCCTCCAATTAACACGGTTAATAATACACAGGTCCGATAAGGGCTTTTTGTTTCAAACAGTGTTTGTGAAACCGAGGAAATGTGGAGGCATTTTTCATTGTGAGGTTGTTTGGCTGTACTGCTGGGCATCTGATCAACATGTCAGCCAAAGCTGCTCCAAAAGCAGCAGAGGTCAGTGAACAGAGGCAGAGGGGGGAGGAGAGGGGGAGGAGGTAAGCTCAGGCAAACACTAATCATATCTCACTGCCATCAGGACTAAATCTACTATTATCCAAACATGTTTGCTTATGTTTGGATGTGTGATCATGATCACCCAAAAATCTGAGGTTGGCAGTGGGACATAACTGGATATATCAACTGAACAAGGTACTCTGACAGTTTTCATTGCTATGAAATTGTTTTGGGTAAAGTAACCATTGTAGATTCAGAAAAAGGATGGCTGCAGTAGCAGACACTGAAAAAAAAGCATCAATTTTTCAAAACAGCAAAAATTTACCCCAGAGCCATTGATATTCCCACTGTTCGGAGTGCAATCAAGACATGCAAAGCCAACTGGGCTATCTCTGCCTACTGCTTGGCTTGAAATCATTAAACAACCTGTCTTAGAGGCAGGATCACTGATTTTACAATGAGATAGGAGCTTTCTTAATCTGGCCACACAGCCCAAACAGTGTCCTACAACACAGCCAGTCCTTCCTCCAGTATTTTTTTTTTAAAGAGAACTATATTTTAAACATTTCACTTTCTCTTTTTGGTTCATGCAAAGATGACTTTTTTTAAAATAGTTTTAATCTTTTTCAACCTGTTGCTGAGGTCTGAAAGCAAGTAAATTGTGAAATGAATGTCATGATTTCTACTAAGGACAATGGAGCGTGGTGATGGGTCACATGTGGACAACTGCTGACTCTTGAACCAGCTTGTTCACCTGAACAACAGCTAAACTACAAGAGTTTAACTGTTGACACGGACAGAATTGGTTAAAATGATAAAAAAATAAAATGGTTTTGCAGTAGCTCTTGAACTGCCCTGGAGGTCAAAGCAAATAGATAGTTCATGAAGATATTCTAGTCCTCCACAAGAGCAGTTATGCAGAATTTACACTCTCAAAAATCCTAAAAAATTCAGTTCATTGTCTCTTTGAAACCAGCTTTTATGCTTCAGTTTCTTCATGTCCTTGTCCCTAAAAGTGCCACTTCTTGAAGCTCTTTCATGGATCGGTAGCCTTGTGCTCCAATGATGTGCTGCAGCAGCAGCAACTGGAAATAAAGACAAGTTGACGCCTGCTCATCTCCAAAGTAGAAAAAGATGATATTCAGAACAGTCTGAAGCTTTCATATTTTACTTTTTCAGACATTTTCTGCATTGTATGAAAAAATTATGACAGTAAATCTGAACATCTGACATTTTAACATCTAATATGTTATAGGAAGACTGTCTGTGCATATCCCTAAATCACTCCTGAACTAAAAAAGCCACAGTTGGGATTTTGAGATTCAGACTTGATTTTGAACTGAGACTGTGATGTTAATCTTTAAAAGTCATTTTCACCCTGAAGGACTGTGAAAGAGTTTGGCTAGAAATCTTTGAAATTATGGTTCTATTGAGGGGTTCCGGAAACCTTGGAGCCAAATTTTGCAGACTTCATGTGCACACAGAGGCCTTCAGTCTCACCTTCACTAATGTTTCCAAGAAATAGGATGGGTAATTAACTTCTTATTCACACTGATTACAATATCAAATTGCTCATGTTTTTTTTTTCCCCCAACTACATTAAAGTGCATTAAATGTTCCAGTGAAATTCCTAGATGTTTAGTAGATTTGCAGAATTGCTGTATCTGTATTATGAGTTGAATGTATTCTTTAGAGCTGCCCCACAATGCATTTTATTGCTCTGGACAACTAGTGAGTAAATTGAAATGTGAAATATTACACACATAGAAATTTACTTTGGATTATCGCAAATGAACTTATATTTGTTCTGTGAACATTATTTATATCAATTTCTCCACTAGGCATCTACTAACATTCATAGCAACATCAAGGATGCAATTTAATTGTCTAATGTTTGTTGATGAAGCAAGCATAATTTTGGAACCAGACTACAAAGAGAATACTTATGTCAACCCTGATTTTTCCTTCTAGATAGTAAATTCAGATGTTGGCTGACATTCTGTTTGGGCCTTGTAGTTCATATCATTTTCTGCCCCTCCCTTTGTTCTCTTCTATGACCCCAGTTGTCCTGGTTAGTTATACACATGACAGGAGAAGATAAAAAAATAACCCTTTAATATTTGGTGAAATACATGACTGAAGATGGATCTTGTAACACAAACAGTAATCAATTTAGTCACAAAGTAGATCAAGGGTGATAGTATGTGTGATAATATAGAATTCTCTGGGAGTGCAGTTTTCATAAAACAGTAAAACAACTGATCAACTTTAATAATGCATCTTTTTTTATAATTTACTTATTCAATGAGGCTACTCTTTTAAGACAGAAACAAAAATGGTCTTTTGTCTGTTGTTTCATTAGCTTCATCTTTTATTTTTTATCCTCAGATGAACAATACAGAATGAGTTCAGTGATGACTTTTTAAACATTTTGATTAATGTAGCAGCTGCACATACTAGTTTTGGCATTACCATGTCCTCAACTTCAAAACAGGTATAATCAGCCTCTGATTATTTAATTCAATGTTAATGTTGCACTAAAACTGTCAAAGTTGACATGCTTTATTTGGATGAGATGAAAGCAGGAAGTGAGTCTCATACAAAAAACACAGCTGCATCATGGGAAAAAGACAGTGAGCGTTAAAAGGAAAATGTATTTGAAAAGTGTTTGAAAAGCAATAATTTTGAATGGCAGGTTCATTGATAGATGATGCTGTCATTAAAAGAAGCTAAAGAGTATGAGACCTTCCAAGGTATAAAGCACATACAGTATATCCAATACACCTCTGAAGTTAACAACTGGTTTTGCTGACCGTGTGAAAAGTTCAGAGGGCATAATTGTCATTGTTCTCAACAATTCTTTCATAACTGTGACACATGTGGACCAACTTGTTAGTGCATCACAGCACAGCGCTTAAGGGCAATACTTACATTCCACTTGCGAGAGAGTCAAAAAGAACAATCATTCACTGTCATGGTGACAATATAAGGAGTACTTTATTTTTGTTGGTAGGCAGGGGTTGTTTTGTTCACCTCAGACGTGACAGAAGAGCAGCAGCTCACATCGCATCTAACTGTAAGTGCTTGGGCTTGTTCTTCCACAAAAAAAAAAGAATGATGTAGAAACATCTTCTGGAACCATTCCAGTTTAGCTTGAATTGTACCTTAAATACATTAAGATGAGCAGTATGCTGAATTCTTTTATGTAGCAAATAACTGATTGTATTATAATACTATCAGAATAATCAAAAATTGCAATGGAACAAAAGCAGTATGTTCGCATCAGTGCAAAGCTGACCTTTTGGTTAGTGTTACTTTAAATTAAGAAAAAAGTACAAAACAATGCATGCAAATCACATGCTTAAAGTAAATAAGACAAAGTGAATGATTATCCTATCACTGATGTGGCCATGAACTGCAATGAAATAACGAGAAATGCGAAAACTCGATATGTAGTCATTTTTAACTTTCAGGTCTACTTTGTACTCCTTGAACATTTCGTTGATATTTTTAGTTTGCTGCATTGAGTTTCATAGAGATGGATTAAGGATAAGATTATACTGACAGTGGCCATCAACATTATAGAAAAAAAGTACAGGTCCTGTTTTGCTTGTATCAGCATACACCTTGCAGACACACAAAAACCAAAGAGTGTATAAAATAAATTAACTTCAGTAAAACAGGTGGATTTTTGTGAATTAATCTGCAGTTATTGTTGACCAATAGCCACCTGGAGAAAGTGATTCATTTTCCTTGTTAAGTGTATTGTATTATTAAAATTATTTGGATTTTTTCTCATGTCAACATTAACCATGAGGGCTTTTGTAAGAAAGGCTTTTGAATAGAAAGGAAAGGAAAGGAACACTAAACCTCTCTCTCATCTAAATATTCTCATTGAGATAGTTTCAACTGATTGGCTAAAACATTCAGAAATTAGGTTGGGCCCCTTTGCAGACAAAAAAAAAAATTTTTGAGTGGTGAACAGTTAAATACAAGATCCTTGTTTAGTCACTCTCCATAACTGTGAATTACTGAATGGGTTTAACCGGATCGACCCTCTGATAATCAAAGGCTCAAAATTGAATGCGGCTTTTGATCAATGTACAGGATCAGCAAAGCTGAAAGAAAAATTATTGATATCAGTCCATTTTAAAGGTTCCTGCACATGTATTTTTCATATTATTTGGAACTGAAAAAATTGGAAATACAATTTTGAAATTACAATGGGGGCTTTAGACAATCTGAAACTTGTGCTGCCTTCTGTAAGAGAAAATTACAAATTATTTTCAGTATTTTCTGTTTGAGATTTCGCGCACTTTTTATCCAACACAAATCCCACACAGCAAAACTTTTTTCTCAAATGGAATGACGTATGACCATATAATATCTGCAGGTTACATACTCACTAAACAGTGTCTCACTAAACTTTGTCTTTGTTGCTATGAATCACATATCTAAATGCTATGAGTGACAGATCTAAATTATTTCTGGATGGAATTTAAAGCAGTGAACTTTTTGATCCCTCTCATGGTTCATGTTCTTTTGTCCCCAAAGCCACTTTCTCCAAAGTAAAACTTATATTGTAATAAAATTACATATTTCATCAACACACAAAAACTCTCAAGTATTTCCAAATTCTTATTCATTTCTAAGTAGCAAGTTTTTCAGATCAACTGGCTGGCTAAAATTGCTAGCTGGAGCATTAGCTTGTGACCTGAAAATGTGACATTTAAATGCACCACGAAAACTTCAGCCAATGCTCGAATATGGTAGTTGCAGTCCTTGTTTTGGTTTTTGCAGCAGCTCAAGTCAGCCCCTGTCTGTGTCTAAATTGAATTTATCAGTGAATCTGAAATTAACCAAGGTGGCAAGAAATGTCATCAGGTAGAGACTAATTTTGTGATGAAAATGTGCTACAATTCAAATACAAATACAAATACAATACAATGTGCTTTCGGGAGAACAGAATCATCTACCCTTGGTCAAGGTGTTTTCGATAGAGCTGTGTTCAAAAAAATTGATTGCCTTTGGTCCACATTTTACAAATGCACAACAGAGAAGAATACATATTGCTAAGGCATGTTTGTTGATAAAGATTTGCTTTTTTGGTGAGTATGAAAACAAAAGTGATGTATTCTGGCTGAATAGAATAGAACTTTATTAATCCTGAGGAAAATTCTTTCACCAGAAGGCTCCAAAAATTACATTACATTCAACTACTACTGAACATGATCTTGATATTATTGTTGTATCTGGTTTCCGTCCCGCAGAAAGGGGCAGAGTTATATTATTTGATGGTCACAGGTACGAAAGACCTCCTGTGGTGGTCCTCGGTGGTCTAAGTCCAAGGCTGAAAGTGCTCTAGTAGCTGTAGAGTGAGACCGCTGATGTACCATTTTTAAAACTGCTGCTAATTTTGAGAACTGCACATCTTAATTTATGAGTACATCAAAAGGGACAGCACATGTTAGATGATTTTGGAGATAAGTCGGAGAAGCCAGACTGAGATATTTGGACATATACAGAGGGGGGGTAGTGGATATATTGTTAGTTGGATGCTGAGGTTAGAGCTGACAGGCAGGAGGTCGAGAGGAAAAATGAAATTAAGATAAAGATTAGAAGTTGTAGTCACTGAAGGCTGTCTCTTATGTCTTTTCCATTTTGAATCTTGAGATGAACTTCATAAAGATAGGCTTTAAGGTGCAAAGACTTGTGCAAAATTGGTTTTCAGGTTTGACAGGCCTCTAGTGTGTTAGTCCATTTCCCTTCAGGAGGGCCTCACAAGTCCCATGATTCATGATCCACATTTGCCTTGTCTCTGTCAGGTATCTTTGCTATTAGGTAATAAGTGGTCTATAGTTTCAAGGCACAGGCTGACCACAACAATGCCAACAAAGGACTGTCACCACACAGACTGTAACTCACTCTGGACAATGCCTGTTGTTCTCAAAGGGGCGGCTCTCACAGGACAGAGAAACATGAGGACCACTTTCTCATCTTTACAATCAAAAGCTGTATGAGGATCAAAACCTATCTCCCAACTGTGATGCATACAAGGAAAGGAATTTATCTCAGAGAAGTACTTCATCTTGCTTCCTGTTTTTATCCACTTGTGAAACTGACACCTGCTTAGATAGTCACACACACACACACACACACACACAAACACACACACACACACACACACACACACACACACACACACACACACACACACACACACACACACACACAGGGATAGATAGGTGTACTACATAGAGAATATTCCCAGACGGGGAAAATCTGTTTGGAACTTGAAGGATGTGTTAATTGGGAGACATTCCGGTGGTTTGTGGAAAACCCTCCGCCGCCGTCTCTTTAATCGACGTGACAAACGGTCCCGGGGAGAAAAAAAAAAAAAACATTTCGGGAAAACGAAACCGAATCGCCACGTCCGTAGTTTAGCGTCTGTGCAGCCGCTTCTCCAGAACGCGGCGACGGCATCACCTTCAAACAGGTCGCCGTGATACTTCTTCCTCGTGATGCAGAGAGCCTCTTTCCTTCCCTCAGAGGACCGACGGAAAACATCTCAAATCCACCTCTGACCTTCTTCTCCAGGTCTTCTAAATGATCCCAGGAGAACCCCCCTCCTCGGATATGGCTGACCTGTTAGCAAGGGTTCTCAGCCGGTGAGGAACATCTGGGGAAAGTTACCCGGTCACCCGTTACCCAGCTGAGCTTTCACTCCAGTGCGGAAACTCTCTGCTGCTCGGCTGCTGATGGATGAGCACCGGGCCATCGCAGGATGAAACCAACCAACACAACCCATTCATTCATTCATTCATTCATTCATTCATTCATTCATTCATTCATTCATTCATTCATTCATCCCATATGCCTATCCCAGCTGTCATTGGGCGATCCGCGGCGAGACATACAACCATTCACCCTCTCATTTCCTGCTGTTTATCAAATAAGATGAGATCGTACTTTATTGATCCCCAGAGGGGAAATTCTTTTGTCACAGCAGCGCAAGATTAACAATATCAGTAAATATGAACAAGACAGACAATTAAAAGAGAGTCAAAAGATATGTAGAAGAAAAAAAAGAAGAGGCAGCGAAGTGAAAAACAACAGCAGCAGCAGGGACAAAAAAAAAAATAGACAACGGAGTGGAAAAAAAAGGATAAAATAAATAAGAAACAGCAAGGATGAGAAAAGACCACCAAAAACCACACAACAAGGGCTAGAATGGAAACAGAGTGACAACAACAATGACAGAAATAAACCGGATGCAACAGAGTGACACCACCAGGGAAGAGAGGAGAAACATTGCTGCTTATATATTTTTTTTATTATTCCTTTTCCGACCACTGCTCTTTGCACTGTTTGCAATCCTGCTGTAACAGTTGAACTTCCCTGTTGTTGGATCACAGCGAAGTCCGTCTTCTCTGAGGTGTCATGTAGAAACATGCAGCCGTTCGCCCTGTCACCCAGGGGCAGAGAAGGGTCTCCGGCGGGAGGAACCCCTCGCAGACCCGTCGAGAACACGGAGACGCCACACCAGAGGAACCTTCTGGCCAGTGAAGGAGGTTCTGCACCCCCGTCTCCAAGCGCCGCGGTTTCCCCCTCAACAGCTCCTCGATGCCGAAACCGTGACCCGACGTTTCTTTCGGGTCCAGCTGGAGGAGCGAAAAAAAAGAGCAAAAGAGAAATGCGACAGCAAAAGCGGTCGGGATCAGAAGGTCTCCAGGGTCTCCCACCGCCGAGCCGGAGGACGAGGGCGGATCAGAGGCTCATATTTGCTGCCAGATTCATGTTGGTATCCACGCGCCGCTCCTGCAGCCACGGGCTAAAAATAGATGGAGAGAGCGGAGAGCGCTTTGCGGCCTGATGTGCAGCCGGGGGGGAAGAAGGAGACGAGACGGGCTGCCCACGTCCTCCTCGGGTCAGAACCTCGCTGTGGACCCGCGCCTGAAGGACAGGAGCCACTCCTGAGAAGGACATACCCTCGGTGAACAGCGGGGGAGGCGGGTCTCCGACGTGACCGCGGGTTCCTCCCGCCGTCCAGACGCAAGCTGGAGGTCCGTCGGAGGCCCGGATAGTCCAGACGCGTGAATGTTTTCTGTCTCTGTACGAGGCCTCTGAATGGCCGTGAACGAGAGGGTGAATTGGTCTCCGCGTGATTGACCACCTGATCAATCCAGGGTGAGACCCGCCTCCTCGGCCGATGTCGGCGAGGGTTCGCTCCGTCGGCCCCCGAGCGAAGGATGGACAATGAATGAATGAATGAATGAAGGAACTCAGGAGGAAGTGCGGGTGTTCGCCGTTTTGCCCGAGGACGCTTCAGCGTGCAGACGGGAGGAGACGGGAATAGAACCGCCAAACCCGCCGGCCGCCCTTCGGTCTCCAGGCGCCTCGGCGCCGATCGTCTTACGGGGTAAAAAGTCCGCTAACTGCCGGAGCAGATGGCCGGTGTTTAGACTGGAGGGGAACGCCGGCGTTTTATTTCGAAATCCTTTTCATTTGAATTTTTTTTTTTTTTGTTTTCTCATCCACGCATCACCGAGTATGGAAATTCGGCGGTATCCGCGCGACTCCCAAAATCATGGCCGTGCGATCGCGTTGTTGGCGCGCCCAGACGCCGATCCAGACCGGTGACCGTGTGTCGACTCGGCTCCAGCTGACCGGGGTAATCAAATATTCTCTCCCCGCCTCCCTCCTCCTGCTCCTCGTCCTCCCTCCGTCCCAGCGTTCTCTCTCTCTCTCTCTCTCTCTCTACCCCTCAGCCCTGCTTCTAGCCGGGGCCTTCACTTCATCACTAATGCAAAGGAAACCCGCGCCTCCATTGGCCCCCCCGCGCATCCATTATTCACCCGCTGCTCTCGTCTCGTTGCCCCGCACACGACTCACACCAGCCCTCGCCGTCGGACGTCTCCAGGGCGTGGAAACAAACGCATTTAACGTAATCTCCCCTTTATTTCCTGCCCTTCCCACCCGCCACGATGGGATTCCTTTTTTTTCTTTTCTCCCCCCGGGCTCCATGCGTCCGCCCATCCGTCAGTGCGCTTACCTCTCTGCCCGCACCGGTTCATCGACTCCGTGTCGGCACGCCGCCCGATAACCGTTATCTTAATTGAAATCGATGGAGGGATGTGGACTTGAGCGCAGCCGGGAGGGACAAAAGTCCCCACGGGAAACTTCCGGCGACCGTTCCTCGTGTCCGTTCGTGGGGAGAAGTTTGTCGATGGCAATTTATGCGCCTGTTTTTTTTTTTTTTTCTCTCGGGGCTTCTGTTCCCGCGGCGGCTGGCGGACCAGACGGGCAGCGGCATGTGGCAAAGTTTGCGTGCCAGATCGGCGTGGGCCCGACTCACCGGGCGCTCCAGATAACACCGCGCGATAGAGGTGGGATAACCGTGACGAAGCGCTTTGGCAACGTATTCCCGCGGGAATCAAGCGCTCTGACCCCTGTGGACGCAAATACCCATCGGAGAGACGCGACTATTTTCGATCGCCGTTAGCAACCATCCCAGAAACGGGGATTCGCGGCCCCGGCGGGCCGTAACGCGTTAGAATAAAAGCAGAGAAAATGCACATTGGACCATACGGAGAGCTTCCTCGGGTTTCTGTTTTATTCATGACTGTTCGCCGGCGGCCAAGCTCACACACACACACACAGACACACATGCACACACACACACACACACACACACACACACACGCACACACACGCACACACACACACACGCACACACACACACACGAGACGCGACATCCTCTAATTGCACAAAATATATCAGCCGTCCTTCCCCCCGAACTGGATGTCACTCCTGAGGAGTTTCATGAGATCATGAAAATGTTTGTCCAACGGGACCAACGGACGGGACGCCCACGGTCATGTGGTCATGTGGAGGACACTGCAGAAAGACTTTATGGACGGGCGTTGACGCTGGCTGGCAGCGTCGTGGCGAAGAGCAGGGAGCATCTGGAGAGAAGATAGCATCTTAGCACTTGTCTTCGTCCTCTAGCTTCCCCTTTGTGGGTTCGGCTGATGTGCGTTTTAGCGGTGGGGAGCGACGACAAACAATGAAGTCCGGCATACAGTGTGCGGACAGCGTGGCCCTGTTAGCATCCGTGCTAACAGTCAGAAAACTTTAAAAAGGGCAAGGAAAGAGCGCAACAACAACGAGATAGTCGAGGGAGTCTCGCTCTTCTCCTTTTCGGCTGCTCCATCTCACCCTCTTCCGTCCATAAATCTCCTCTCGGCTCTGCGGAAATGATCTTCTGCCTGTCAAATATTGCTGTCCGCTGTGCGTTGGCTACGTGTGCACGTCTAATGTCTAACGTCTAAGCTAACGTCATTGAGTAACATTGGACGTTCTTCCTTTAACACATATTAACACATGGTGGGGGGGGGATTTAGGTCCAGAGCAACAGAGAGGGTGGAGAAGAGGTGAAGGAACGGAGGAGGTGGAGCCGGACATGCAGAGGTTCTTCTTTGGGAGCGAGGAGGACGGAGAGGATCAGTGGGACGGCCACGTGTTAGATGTTCTGGAGGTGGAGTCAGACTTTGGTTTGGACGTGGATGGACGAGGTGACGGTGAAGATGACAGAGGAGGTTGATGGATGGAGGGAAAGAGGACAGGAAGGGAAGAAGATGCAGAGGAGAGGGTTAGATAGAGGCAGCTGATTGGCTGTGGGAGGTAGGAGGCTAAGAAAGTAGCCCAGAGGAACACACTTACACACACACACACACACACACACACACACACACAGGCAGGCAGACTCCCGACCATCCTCGGATTTCGTCACTCTTCTCCGTCGCCCGGGGCGACGGGTTAGTCTTCGTCCCGGCGGCGTCCATGTGGCAGACAGGAGATGTATTTGTGTGTCTGCGCGGCGACAGGAAACCACCGGGCCAGGCATTGTTTACCTAATTGATACTGCTACTCATTTATTTGCATTTCTATCCAGGGGCGCCGCTGCCAATTGGTCTCCATGGTAACAGAAGGAGTAGGAGTGTGTGTGTGTGTGTGGGGGGGGGGGGGGCTGGATGGGGCTTAGCAGGGGACGTGTTGTGACAACACCCCCTCAC